>CM050164.1:307662243-307680526 GCA_027410445.1 Discoglossus pictus | reverse complement strand
TAAAAAAGTAAATTTTCCTTTTTAAAGTGGCGTTGTTGTTTTTCTGTTCAAATGCTGATTTGCAGACTAGTGAAAATTGTCAACACCACAGTGTAAAATAAATGAGCACATATAATATTCCAAATGTTACTTATGTAATAGCTTTTTTTGTGATTCATACTTGTGCTTTCTTATTGTATAATATCAATGAGATTGTTTAATTGGTCTGTGATATACCTTATAAATTCCAATAATATTCAACCATAAGAGGCTTCTTGTGTCGTAGCCAAACTTTAAAATAGTAAAGCAGGTTGTTCTTCCACAATACTCCAATTTTCAGTGCCTCATACCCATCCACAATAGTTTACTCTTTAATGATCTTTCATGATCATCTTTTTACATGTCTATGTCCAACATATTACATTCAGTTTTGCCCTTTTTTAGAGGGTGTGGGGTCCTAGCAACATAGACCACTACTGATCTATATCAGAGCTTCCTTCATGATGTACATAAGTGCACAGGTTCTATTCTAGAATGAAAGGAAACTTTTACATTTGTATATTGCATGTACAAGATCCTTACACATTTTTCATATGGTCTGTCAACTGTTAAACATTTTTTTTTTTTTTCAATGAAAGTGTGAGATTGTGATTTGCATTACATGCTTCATGTTCATTCTTTGGATTGTAGGACATTAATGTGACATAATGAAATAAGCATACATCTTATGAGGTGACTGGATATACACTCCTATAAGGATAGTAATAGCGGTAATAAATCCATTATTAGAAACTGTTAGTGGAGTGTAAATGTTTAGGTCTTCAGGGTGTTAAAAAAAAAAAAAAAAAAACTGTATTGGATAATGTAGTCCTTACATTTGTTGACAAATGTATCTAAAATAAGTTTTGAGCCAGAAGATCCAGTAGTATCAAGTATCTTGATAGGTGTATCTGTATGGATATGTCTGGTATCCAGAAGTAACATTGGTGGAGCTCATAGGATTTGTCAACATCTTTTTCTGTTTTCTATTGCATTTTTATTGGTAGTTTTAACTTCTTGAGCAGGCTACCCAATCATTTTATCACTTTCTGCTTCTCTTTCTTAGCATTTCATATTTCAGCCCAGTGTGGGACAATCGGCTGGTTGTCCTTTAACGGGACACTGATAACACAAAATATATTTTTGACTACAGGTGGTAGAAAAGTGCCCCCCCCCCCCCCCCCCCTTTTCTAGACCCCCTTCTATCCACCATTGCGTCAGCAGAAGAGTTAGAGCTGTATTTCAAGCTCAGTAAGGAAGTATTACACTTCCTGTATTCTATTTATTTATTTTTTCTCACCCAATACATAATGGCATGTAGAACAGTGATTGGAAGTCCTTGAGCAGACTGCTGGCAGACGGGCTAATATTTAGATTTAACACTGAAACAGGTGTGACAGTCTCCACTGTCTAAATTCTAATTGACTTCGTAACAGTTTTAACTGTTAAACCTAAATCTTGACCTGTCCAGTGTTCCTCGAAACAGAAGGTAGTAATTAAATTTACTGTGAAATCAAGGTTTTGTGTTTTTGGATTGGAGTAGAACGCAAATCTGTATGAACTTTTTCGCTTTAGTGGTATGAGACCTATGTGTTTTTTTTTTTTTTTTTATATTTTAAAATTAAATAAACATTAATGTAAAAATGGGAGGAACCTGGGTTTTAACTTAACATGCGGTTCTAAGGCAAATGTTTTAACCACTTCACCATCTCTCTGCATGATAAAAAGTGAGTAATTGGTACAGAAAAATATAATCAGTTAAACAGTCTCTTCCTGAACTTCACGATTTTCTATTTTTTTGCTGGAGTTCATGTGAACATTTTTTTTTTTTCCCCATTAGGTTTTTAATTTAGGTCACCAGTTGTGATGAGCAAAAAAAAAAAGTATTTCACTTTTTAAAGATGTTTTTTTTTTTTGTTTTTTTTTTTTACTTTTTATTTGAATTTTCACATGTTAACATTAACGTATTCAATTACATATATACAATTGTTATGAAATACAATAGTGGTGCAAACCTTAAAGCCAATACAAGCACCAAACATTAAAATGTATATCTACATAAAGTGAAATAACAAATTAGAGTTTACATCAACTTCTTTCTTTTATAATTATATTCATCCCAAAGTACCCACTCTGGTTCAGTTTTGATATTAGCTCTGTCTGGTTCCTGTAAGCCTCTCTGTTCTTGATTTCTATTAAAGGTATATGGAAATTTCCCTTTGTAATATTAAATCAAACTACCTAAGTGTTTCTTTGCATATCTAAACATTTTATTACAAAGTTCTTAAGCTCTGTTTTCACATGCTTAACCCTTCCAAACGGTCCCTGCAAAGGTTTTCACCCACTGTATAAAATATTTCTGTTGGTAAGAGATGTTCTAGCCAGTTAGACTGGTTCTCAACCCCATGTTTTGCTGTCAAATGCATTAAAGGGATATGAAAGCTTCCTTGACTAATACATTTCTGCACTCTATAGGCAAAATGCAGCCTTTTTGTATGCAGCACATCTAATAAAACCCCAGGGGGGTGTCTACACAGGCATCTGATCCCTCCCAATCGGCATGCAGCACCTGGGTGGCAATATTAACCCACTATTTACCTGCTGTTGCTTGCTCAGCCAATCTCCTTGCAGTTTCCTGTCTGTATGCCAGCAGCAATACATAGTGCACATCCATCATACACTACATATCCCAGGCTGCTTTCCACCACAAACAGGAACCCAAGAGTTAATTCAAAAGTTTCAGCTAATCTGGCCACAACAAACCTTTTTTAATTCGATGCTAATTTAGCTTGGGTTTGGAGGGTGTTAACCCTAATTTTCAACGGTCAGAAATTACAAGAGATTTTGCTGGCTTCAATGTAAGTGTTTAAATGTTTGTTTTGGGACTTTTTTTTCATGCAAATGTTTGCATACACTACTAATTCTCTATCAGATGCATTCATAATCCCGCAAACTAACATATCCCTTTAATATTCTTCCCTAGCAAGGCAATAACACAAATATTGACGTATGACATTAATATGTATAATGTATACAATCAAGCATTTACTAGAGCAGTATAATGTAGACCTCCACTCAAACTGGATATTCCACTGCTTTAATAGCCTTTCCCCCTCAACAGTTGTGTTTCAAATAAATTGTTGGCTTTTTTTTTTTTTGGATAAGTAATTTAGGTGGAAACCCACACTTTACTTAACCCGCCTGGCGGTATGATTGTCAGTATTTAGAATGTTAAAGCGGTACATTAGAAAATGCTGACATAGTCATACCGCCCTTCCCCCTCTCTCCTTACTTTTTATCGGGTTCCGATGAGCTGCTTGCTCCTCTCTCCCCCCGCAGCATGTCTTCGGCAGTGAAGTGACCGGCATATGCTAGTGACGTGACGTCACATGCGCATCACGTCATTAGCATATACTGGTCACTTTACAATATTAAAATTGTTATTCAGACCATATTGGGTGATGAATTGTGTATAAAGTGTCCTAACATTACCATATCTTAGGCATTCAGCCATTTATCCAAACACTAAGTGAGCGGGTAAATAAAGGTTCATATTTTTTATTTCTTGATAGAGTAGAGTAAGTTCAGTAGTAGTATAGTGTTAGGTGGAAGAGACTCCTGAAAGTTATATCTATAAGTATTCATTTGTGGTGAATTTGGGAAGCAATAAGAAATGGCTTGGTGAAGCCCTTGCTCGGAAGAGAGGAGGGTCAGTAAAGAGGATATAAAGGCTCTATCCAGTGTTTCAAATTCTCGCTGTGAAATAAAAATGCAGTAATATCTGTAGTTCCTTCTTGGAGCAATTTGGCTTTTTAATAATATATGCATTGACAGATGATGTTTGTATCTTTTCTATTGGAATACTGGCCTGCATGAGGTGCGAGTCAAGACTATAGTTATTATATGTTAACAGATGTTGTAATCTTACTTTCTCACAATAAAAATTATTTAAAAAATAAATAATATATTAAGGTTATTTAGAATTGTAGGGTTGTTACTGAACGCTTCAATGGAGAGAAGGGAAATTATTATTTTTTACTGAACAGTAGTACATCAGTGTCTAAATAAATGGGAGTGGAAGGAAACGGTACTCTGTATAGTTCGGCTTTGTGTGCTGTGGCAGCAAAAGGATTTCTCTTAGCAGTCCATTCAGCTATTAACTTAGAAATTGTCCATGAGCAATAAGTTGGAGGACTTGCTACGTCATTACTCTTGTCCTTCTGGGATATTAGTGATGGTGTGCCTTTCAAAGCATGAACCTTAACGATTTCACATTTGTGAGGATTTAATTTAGAATTTCAGGTTCATAATGAAGACTCAATGAGGAAATAGTGAATGGGATCTGATTTATAATAGTCCTTTGGTGAATAGTCCTATATGTACTTGGCTCTAATACATTCCTAAATGAGCAATGACTTTGTGGAGAGATACAGACATATGATGTGAAACTGAGAAATCTCTGATCTGTGGTGGCTTGACTGTGAATACTTTCTATTTCAAGTCAGATTATGGGCGCCTCTGGCTTTTGACCGGGGCGCCTATGGGTTATTGTTTAATTCAAATGGAAAAAGTGATGCATGAAAAATATATTAATGTAATTACTAATGAAAAGAGAATTTCAAAACAAATACCCATACATTTTACTGGCAATTTATAAGCATGGGCTGAGTTGGCACAATTTGTCAAGACAGAAGGAGAAATGCAATAGGCAATAAGCTATTTAAAATGTCGATGAAACAAATGTCCATAACCCACTTTAATGCTTTTTTTAACTGAAAAGTAAGTCTTACTATTTTATATCAGCATGCTGTAAAGCTGCATCTGTCCTCGAGGGGCCTGGTTTTAAGGATACCCTCACATAAGCAGCAGTGTCTAGATTACAATAACTGAAGCTCAATACATATCTACTTTTAAGCAGCAATATCCACAAATTTTGGCCTGTTGGTGTCCATGAGGACATGTTTGGGAACTGCTGCTATAGGGTATATACGCCTTGCAAGTGGTCCAGTGCACATTCTGTGCAATCTTGTGCTTGCTCAGTGTGATTATTAGACCGCACCTGCCTGATGCTTCTCTCTTGCCTATAGTAACATGACGTATTTGTGCTAGTACAGTGAGGTAGAGAAAACTTTTATTTTACATCTGAAAGAGACCGTTGTCTTGTTCAAAAATGCTGAAAGTTAAGTGATTTGGAACAGTACCAAGCAACTTGTACCGGGTGGAAAAAATATTATTACTGCTCTTACTACGTCTGAATGAATGTTAGTGATAGACATGCAGCACACAGGATCTTCTGCACATCTGCTTATCTTTTATAGTTTTGTCAAGTCATTTGCCTGTATACTGTAATAGTGACTGCTGTGTTTTGCTCTTGGCTGCTTTGAACCTCCAAGGCAGATTCAGAAATTAAAATTTTACTTATAAATTTTGTGATTGGTATGAATCTTAGATAATTGCCTTTTTTTTTTTTTTTTAATACCTTGCATCATTAGGGAAATGGGAGTGAATATATTCGTCTTCATTCAATGTAATCTGCCTTAACCTGAATATCAAGTATTTCAAGGCATAATCAGCATTTTAAACCTGAGAGAGCCCTATTAAATTCCCTTAACATGTCAAACCGTAGCCCGTAAGACTTGCGGCTAATAAATTGGCCCCATACAGCAACCCGCCAACGACTTGAAATAACCCTTCGGTATGTCGAAAATTGCACTCCAAGGCCGCAAATCCTTTGATCTTTCAAGCCTGTAACTATTACATTCGCTATTAATTGCAACAAATCCACTGGTGTTCAACCCAGTAACCTGCAAATGGAGCCAAAGAGCCAACAGGTACTAGAGGGGGTTAAAGTCCTATTGGTAGCACTGCAAATGCAAATATACACACACTACTGTACTGATAAATAAGGTAAAGTGATGTTTGCTATTTAACATTTAATAGCACAACATTCTCAGGCTCGCAAATCTGCAATATAAAATACTTTTATTTCGGCTTAATTTCCGTGTTAAAAACTGATTGCCGGGATCGATATAATACATATAATGAAACTCGCATGAACTTGAATATCATATTTACTGATTTTATTAATATTGCATTATTTGTGGAATTTGCGTCCGATTAAAACTCTTAATTGAATCCCGTAAGGCTTTGAAATCCAACCTCCATTTTTCAGTGATGTAATGAAGATCGCTCTTGTCATTGGCTCTGTCTAAACCCGTAACTATGGTTTAACTAATCAATCATGTTCACGACCGCACATGCAACGTGCGCAAGAATAATTTACGGGTTTGCGTCTCAAGCCCGTTAATCGAGGCATGGTCTAATTTTATTAGTTCGAATGCAGCCAAATTTCAAGCCCCCAGCCTTTGCTGGTGTGCCGCTACAGGCTACAAATTTAATAGGGCTGCTAGTATCCTAGAGACCATAGATCCAAATCAGAATTTCCCATGTAAATTGCACCAGTCAGTCTTTTCACCGCACATTGTAAAAAAGAATCCATCACCATGCCAGTCTAATAATTGCTACGGTTACTTTTCAAATATTTAATATCTTAGAAGCAGTCTGAAAGATAACTTGTAAAAATACATGATTTGGGTATATTGTTTCCTTTTTCTTGCTGCTGTTTGAAAACAGTAACTTAATATAAAAATTGACTAAGAATTGTTTGTTTATGATTTTTAGCTTTTCACTTTTCCCCCTTTGTCCTTCCCATCACCCAAATATACTGTAAGTATGAAAAGATTCTCCTATAAAAGATTTAAGTTGACTTGAGTTAGTGTTCTATATTTTGAAATAAAAAAAATATATAGCATGTATTCACAACCTTTCAAGGAAATTTGGGACCATATTTTACCAATTCAATATAGTTTGAAAACCCTGCTCCTTACAGAACAAGCTGTCAATCTGTGTGAACTATATTTCTAAGTTACCCTGCCAATCTTCATCTTTCATTTCCAATGTCTCTTTTCCACATTATCATGTAGGGCAGCATAAGTGGTTGTGTGTTAAATTGTAGCGGTGAAGTGTTTGGGGTTTCTGTTATCATTACATAGATTTTTTAAATCTGTCCGTGGTTTATATACCCTCATCTCTAATCCTCTGATTCTATGTATTTGCTGAGCTGCAAGTCCTGGATTTCTATGGTTCTCTTCCTTAAATCAATCTTTGTATCGTTCCAGAGCAGCTTGGTCTATTTTTAAAGTGTTTCAGGTGTAGTCCTGTTGGGAACGCTTTGCTTTGGATAATTGTAGTCAATGGGGAGGGTGTGGATCTTGGCTTATATTTGTCACCTCTTCCAGGTTTTTAAAGTGTAAAATGGGTATGACGCTATGGTAATATTAGGACTATATTATTTTGGTAACCAGATAAAATGGGAGACTTAATTCATTCTTAATATCTTTCTATGTTCTCCTATCTTTTTTTGTCCTATAGGAAGGTGCCAAGCTTAAATATGTGATAGAGCTACTGCTTGGTATTTCTCTAGATTTGGAAGGGCTCATCCTCTTCTGGGTATATAGAAATACATCATCGATCTTGCCAACCAAATTAATTTAGCAATATGCGCCTATAAGATTTGAGTTTTGTCTGGTGTGGGCAGTGTCTGATAGAGAGCGAGAATGCTAGGAAGGATCTTTATAGTTATCAGGCCTAGTCGGGAAAATTGCCACTTATTTTTCATGTTTAACATTGTTTGATGTTGGCTTTGTATAGTGTTGGAAAGCTGAATGCCCAAATATTTCCCCAGTTTGCTCAACAGACAAATTTCATAGTTCAATTTTTAAAATGGTTTGAGTTGCCTAGGTATGTTAATTGGCAAAAGTGTAATATTTGTAAAATTGGCCTTAAACCCAGAAAGCGGTGAGAACCTTTCTATCTCAGCCATTTAAAAATGGGCGAGAAGTGAGTGGTCTCTGCTGTGTTACTAGGATGACACATGCTGCGATTTTTTTTTTTTTTTTTTTTTTTATAGGTTTTATTACTGACCTCTAATCCATGTATATTTACGTTTTTCTTATGTGCTATAGGAGAGTCTCTAAGGTTACGTCAGAATATTGGGGACAGGTCTGCCTTGTTACATTCTCAATTGTAATAGGCAGGAACAACAATTCTTGTGGGCGTTTATAGAGACTTATATTTGATTTCAATAATGCATCACCTAAAGCATAATGGGCCACAACACCCTATCAAATGCTTTTTCTGCATCAAGCGATTTAAATGGTCAGGGCATTTTTTTTTTTTTTTTTACCATATAAGGTCTATATATCTTCTGGTATTGTCGGTGACCTCTCTTTCTGGGACACAGCCTCCTCTGGGTGAACCAACTGCACAAGGATATGGTTTAGTCTGTTTAAATCTTGGCAGTTATTTTTGTCCCTGATTTAATGAAATTGGTCTAGAGCATCCACGTCTGCTAGGATCCATGCCCTCCTTCTGGTAACAAAATAATGTGAACTTCAATAATTCAGGTGATAACTGATGTCCCTCTTGTTGCATTCACCAGCCTCACAAGGTTATTTCAGTGATGTGTTTTTAATAGACAGGATAACAAATGTGTTTTTTTTTTTGTTTTTTTTTTTGAGCCCTCATCTTATTAGCCAGCAATGTATATGCCTTGTTTGTTTTATCATAATACTTTTCTGTCTCAGAACACTGATCCATTTATCTGTGCCTACGTGTCGACCTCAACTGTGCTATTTAGGGAAGTGTTCTTTTTTTCCTTTATTTTTTACCTCCTACAGGCTAATTAAATGAATATGTCCCAATTAGTATTTGTGTGCTGCCCATAAGGTTACAGTGAATGTGCCCCAAAGTGCAGATTTTGAAATCAAACAAGGAATTTAATTGCACAATACCAGTAGGTCCATATTTGTTGTTGTTATTATCATCATCTAAGAACTTTGAACACATTCTATCCTATATAACCATATGTGTGTTTTGACTGGTTGGAACCAACAAACTCCTACCACAAATCCTTTTTCCTGCCCCTGCTTATCTTTCACTCTCTCTCTCTGTGCCTCTCTCTCTTTTAATGGAGATGCATTATGCTTATTTCAAAAGCCCAGGCTCCTGTAAAGTTTTAACCTGTGTATATGCATTCATATTCACTGAACTTGATGTTATCCTTTGCTCATTTGGTACACAAGTGAGTCCCCAACTCCTCATTTGCCATACCAGTGGTACCCATGGTTGTGTACGTTATATCACCTCTTTACTGTTTTTGACTGTATAATCATCCATGCACCATACTGAGTTTAACTTTTTTTATTTTTTTTTTCAACAGGCTAGTCTAATTGAAGCAAATGGAGAGCTAAAGGTTTTTGTAGATCAAAATCTCAGTCCTGGAAAAGGTAAGTCTAACATTTAGCCTTTATCATATTCTTTATTTTGGAAGTGAAAAGTTGCTATCCTTTCACACCAACCTTTTCAGACAAGTCCTTCCAACAGACAGGATTTATTTTGTTCTAGTTTTTTTTTATTTTATTTATTAAGTGTATTATCAATGCATGACAAATGCATCAAACTTAGGAGCCAGCCAGATTAGGAAAAAACAAGAAAACTGTTTTTTTTTTTTAGGAGCCAGGGTTTGGATTATTGATATACAATTATGTGTATTAACTAAAATGTTAGGATCCAGCAGAACATTTTTAGAAGCCTTAGCTCCCTAGGACCTGGGATTTGTCAAGCCTTGGTATATATATGTTTTTTATTCTTTCTGTTAAATAGTCATCTGGCCACAGAGTGGCACTGTTTACTTCTGTTTGCAAGAGGTCATTGGCAATCAGTATGCAAGAACTACTTTAAAGGTTAAAAAACAAAACAAAAAAAAAACACTTTCCATTTCTTGATGCCCGCTTTACCAAGCACCATGCATAAAGTGTTGTGACGAAAATAATGTTCTGTCATTTTCTTTTCCTGCACTATAATTTATCTATCTCTCTGCACATGGGTCAGCCTTTGATGGGCTAATACTAGTTTTATGGCAGCTGTTCATTAAGCTCAGATAAGGTATTCATGTATTTTTAATATTTTATAATCATTCAAGCCCCATCTTTATGGCATTTTTTTTTTTTTTTTTTCTTTCTTTCTTTCTTTCTTTTCTTTCTTTCTTTCTTTTCTTTCTTTCTTTCTTCTTTTCTTCTTTCTTTCTTTCTTTCTTTCTTTTTTCTTTCTTTCTTTCTTTCTTTCTTTCTTTCTTCTTTCTTTCTTTCTTTCTTTCTTTTTTTCTTCTTTTCTTTCTTCTTTCTTTTTTTTTCTTTTCTTCTTTCTTTCTTTCTTTCTTTCTTTACTGGACCATACCTATCCTTTAGAGACCCCCCTTAATACACTAAAGTGGTCTAAACTGTCACTTTTTCAGTTAAAAAATCAGATAAAAACTGCATATGAGACGATGAGCGACTATATATTTTCATTTTTCTAAAAATATATTCACTTTTTTAATGCTGATTCTTCAAATGGGCATTCTATATGTTCTCTTTTGGCTTCTCAATGTGAAAAGTTTAAGGAAGGCACTGGTAAAACAGCACCTTGATGCATTTGTATACCTTTTTTTTTTTTTTTTTTTTTTTTTTTTTTTTTTTTTTAAATCACCCTACTTTGAGCAACTTCTCTGGCCTTAGCATATAGCTCTGAACAATTCATCTGGCTAGTTGGACTACTATCCTGGCTGGTTTCTTAAGATCAACAGTCTGACTGCACCTTGTGTGTTGGGCAATGTTGATGTTTTATAAAACACAAACTTCGACACCTGAGTCCCATACTTTGTTTACTACTATGAAGAACTAGAATTGTTAATGGACAGCTTAACTACTACTAATTAAAAGGCTTAAATAGTACTGCGTTTTTCCTGTTCGCAACCCAGTCCTCTCAATTGCTGTCTTGTGCTTACATGTTAAGTGAGATGGACATCTCTAATGGTTATCATCTTTGCAGTTTATTTAATTTTGTAAAAGCGTTTTGCCCAATGGTCCTCTCTTGTTGGTAAGCCATGAACCTGTTTTCTATGTAGTAAGATAAAACTTGACAAATTTTCTAAGTAGAACCCATAAATAGTATTTTTTTTTTTTTGTCATATGGTGCATTTAGTGCATATATGTAAGTACATAAACCATTCCATGGCTCCTAATATTTTACTCGCTCTTTCTTAATCTGTGTGGCTCCTACAGCTGATAAGTTGTCCATTTCACAAACCAATGTTTTTAAAAGCATTTAACACTTCTGAAATAAGTGTGACTAATTAAATATTTTTCTTCACTTCTAGGTGTAATATCGTTATTGGCTGTCCATCCATCTTCTGTTAATTCCGTTGGAAAACAGCTCCTGCCAAAAACGTTTGGACAGTCTAATGTTAACATTGCTCAACAAGTGGTAAGCAGACATAAGACAGTGATGTGTTTGTGCTGATGAGCTGTGGCGTTATCCAAACATTGCTGGTAAACAGGGCCTCTTTGTTTACTCAACGCAATTTAAGAGTTATGGTATGTGCCCTTTGCTATTTTACCTTATTTTGCATGCTTTTTAACACACACATTTTTGGTCTAACTATGGAAGGATTTGTTTTCAATATTGCACTAAAAACACTAGTAAACAAATGGTGAAATACGTAGTTATTTATTAAATGGGATTTAATAGAACACAATTTTTTTGTTTCTATAGTAGATTTAATGGGATATCTAAGTTTCCTGGATTATGAATGCATCTGATGGAGGAGAATCAGAAGTACAAAAAAAAAAAAAAAAAAAGTTTGCATGAAAAAATTCAAAAATAAACATTTAAACACTTACCTTGAAGTTGGCAAAATCTATTGTAATTTCTGACAGTTTAAAACAAATTTTGGTCAATCAAGTTAGAGAAAGATTTCATGCATAGCACTGTTGCTATGGCAACACCACACAGCATAGCCAGGAAGCAGGGACGAGTCATATACCAGCAGTGACAACACTGCTCTCCTATTGGCTGTGGTGCAAAGCAGCATGGAATATGTAGGCAGAGAAGCCTGGGAAATGTAGTGTATCACTGACTTGTGACTGGAAGTTGCAAGGAGGAGTTTGGCATCAGCAGGTACATAGTGGGTTAATATTGCTCCCAGTGTGCTGCATGCTGATTGCGGGGGGGGGGGGGGGGGCACCAGGAAGTTGTGTATACACCTCCGGGGGTGTCAACATAATCATTAGAGGGATTTTTAGATATAATAAAAATAAAATGTCTTATGAGCTGCATACACATAGGCTGCTTTTTGCCTACAGAGTGAGGACATTTATTAATCCAGCTCACTTAGATATCCCTTTTAACATGTCTAAAACGTCATGGGTGATATGTTCTGAAGGGTAAAGGTAACCTCTGGAGATGATTTAACAAAGATTTCACATCTCCAGAGGTTAATCAAAATTACTTTTTGTGATCTTTATAGTTGATCTGATGCAAATGTAATTAAAATAATCAGATATTAAAGTAGGTCTACAAAGCTTCGACTATGCTATAAGAGTTTAAAACTTGTCTCTCTAGATATAAAATATTGTATAATAAGAAGACAAGGGTACTTTCTTGTTTTACAAACCAAAAAGCAGTAACAAGTGAAAATGAAATTCCAAGCATGGTGTTTCATACACATGGGTCATCCTTATCAAGTACAGTTTTATAAATGATCCAGCCATCAAAATAAAGCTGAAAATACGGATTGGGTAGCAAAACGTCATGGTTACCTGCTATGTATTTTTAATACTTAATTTGCTTAACAATCCATTTTACTTGCTGAGTTAAAGGATTGTTTATGATAGGATGGGGATTGTTAGAATAGTAAAGGTCAGCTGAATTTTGGGGGCAAAAAATGATTCTCTATAGCAAGAGTTGACAAATTGCTCTAAAATTTAGCAGCCACATTTTTTTTTAGGAGTCGGCATATGCGGCACTATATAGTGTGTATACAGACAGACTGACTACTATAGTGACGTTTTCGGTGGCCTGCCTCGCCGGGCTTGTTGTGCCCTGCTCTATGCACTTGCTATAAATCCCTTACTCACTCCAATGAGTGAGGCTAACAGGACAGTAGGGTCAGAACTGTTACAATATAGTGGCATCAAAGTATGTTTGTGTGAGCTCTGCATGGAGCACATAAGCTTATTCAAGTACAATAATCTCATTATTACAACAAATAATGAAATAATTAAAAAAAACTTTAACTTAAAGTTTGGGCATTTTTTTTTTTCGAATTCAGTAGTACTTAAATAAAATGTAATACTTTGTTTAAGATAAAATCTGTTCTTTTTAATTCCTTTTTTTTTTTTTTTAGTATTGCTCTGTCTGATCAATTTCTGTTTCTCTTCCCATAGTAGTGGCATGGTCCCATGAAATCCATGGAGGCCTGGTCTCAATTATGAGCATAAATTGCATTTAGGAGATGTTAAAAGTTGTTAATATATCTAAAGCCTACACGTTGGCGCTACAACCCGAAAGAAGTTGTCTGTTTCTGTAAGGGGGTTAGAAATCATAGTGAAAAGTGTTTTTTAATTTTGAAAATTGATGCTGAATTGGTTGGTTATGATTGGTTGAAGTCTAGCTGGTTTCAATTGGTCAACTGGTGTCTGAGTAATGAGCTCTGTACCACATGAACAATGAATAATTAAATTACATTCAGGTACAGAAGCTTTCTGATGAGTGATTAGACTGTGACTGCCATCATTGTAACTACATGGTCATATTGTAGCAGCAAAATTAATAGCTGGTAGAAATCACTGACTTGGAACTAAAGGTCCAGAATGTTTGATTCCACCCAGAAGACAGATATTTCTTTACTGTTTTTTTTTTCAGAAATATATTTGTAGGTATTTAATAAGAGCATGTCAGTATTAAAGTCTAATCAAGTAAAGCCCCAAGTTACTCTAACCAGAAATTTGATAAAATGCTATGAGTAAGTATTAAAATGTTAAGTCATATTTGTAAAAATACATTTTTCCATTTATGATAAGAGGTCTTACTCTTTACCCAGAGGACATCTTTAATTTTATTTTAATTTTGTAATATAGCAACTAAAGATACATAAACAAAAAAATCGCCCTCATCGGGCTGCTTTTCTCAAGTCTATGCAATGTGCGAAGTACATTGGAGTTGCTGTCTAAAGGTAAAAGATGCCTGTTTGGTTTTTCCTGGGGCAATGCCACTGAAGATATGCACACTGAGGCAAGAAGAGAAGCAAGACTTTCAAAATGACAATTTTCAAATGTTTTCACTAAAGCCTTCTTGTATTCTTAATAAATGGTATCGTGCAAACTTGTTTTATCTTCCTATGGATTGCAACATAATACAGAGTCCTTAGCTCTACATTGGTACGTTTTGTTTGCATTGTTCATTCATATCATACTCCCTGTGACCTCATGGGACCTCAACACACCATGCACGAACTACTTTGAGTGGGTTGTCAGTTCCTTCTCTAGTTGGCTACAGCATTACAGCTCCTGGTATTCATAGTGGTTCTCCATCCAAGTAACTGGCCATGCCCAACTCTGCATGGCTTCAGGTTGGTGTGACATCTGGTCACTTGAATCCTAATTCACTGACCACCAGGGAACTCCTTTTAAATACACCAATGGACCTGAATTCATATACCCCCCATCCTTATGTAGGCCTTAGTACTTTCATCCTTTATATAACATCAACATGTTTCTTGTGTTGTATAAGAGTACAGTAAAATTATATATAAGACATTTATATACTTATAAATGCAGGAGTTGAAGAGGGTCCTGTCTTTGTCAGTTTATAACTTAGGAGATTCAATTGAAAACACATACAGGAGTGCATCAAACATGCAAGACTATCCATGTGCTTTCTACTTAAATAAATAAGTTTGGATAGTGTGAAACTATTAAAAGTATATTTGGCAGTTTATACTATTATATTGTCCGGTATGTTTATCGAATTAAAATATTAGTAGGGAACAAATTTGTATCTTGTGGTATTGCCTGCCTTTTGTGTAGATAATAAATATCCTGTATGTGTATCGGTTTTCATCATTCAAAATGAATTGCCCATTACTGCAGAGTGTACAAAACGTTTTCCTCAAATAGCTTGTACAAATAATAAAGTCCTATAGAAGGTATTCTTTTTTACATTAACTGCTTTGTTAACCGTCTTGAACATTTAACATTGAACGAGGTCACTGGACTTAAAAGCAGATAAATAAAAAAAAATCCTCTCTCAGCAACTAATAGGGTCATGATAAGTAGTGCATTTATCCAGTTAAGGAGAGAAACATAAAGGATAGCTAGCTTAAAATAACTCATGATATTATCTTCCATGAACCTTGCTCTTTCCTTTTTAACCTTCAGCTATGAAGTATGCTTACAGGATACTCCTAACAGGATTCTTGAGTTTTAAAGCTCATGAGGGTGTATTTGTTCGCTACTTGGTTTGTGGGTTTCTTATACAAGAAGTTATTCCAATCATAAAAACATGTTTTATAATGTCCTAAACAAATCTTACCATCTAACATGGTTACAGTGTTGAAAACAGAGCATTAAATGCTTACTGTTGCCATATATTCATTTTTTTAAACAGACGTATTTAGGTATACGCTTTTCTCGGAGTGACAGTAATTGAGTGTGAGGGTAGGGGACTGTGTGAACATGTGTTCTAAGTGTTAAAAATTGTGTTGCTACTTTGCCATTCATTAATATCTATATTTCATTTAAAAAAAAGTATTAACCTTAACAGTAGTTAACTTTTAAATGGGACAAGATGCTTTGCCATTTGGCAAATTGAATAATAGCACATATATCCATTTTTTTCTGCTATAATCCACATCACCCTGCTAGAATCTTTGTGTATTTCATTAGTCCCTTCTTCTTTCTTTTTTTAAGCTTGTTTTTTAAATTCAAACATACTAACCATGTATGATTATTATGTATTAGTATTTCTAAAAAATTTACAACCAGTTTACCTAACCCTTACAAGCGGAGCTTCCGCTAGAATATTATCAGTTACCTCAACGCAGAGTGCCAGGAGAAACATTAATTCTTGTATCTGAGGGCTTTCCCACTAGCCAACTAAAGATGGCCTCTCAGCAGGATTTCAGTAACATGCTGTTGAGACAGTTACCTTGGCTAGTACATCTAGTACTATACAAACCCTGTTTGCAGACCTGTACAGTAACTGTTTTCAATGGGTTTCAGTGTCTAAAAACAGCTTTTAAGCTCTTGAATAAATGTTTAAATTTGCAAATAAACACTCCTCTATAAAGGACTTCTGCAGTTCAAGAAAGATAAGCTTGTTGTGAATGTTTGCTATAACTAACAAGATTAACAGCTGTTCTAAGGCATGGACATAAAATATATATTTAAAAAAAAAAAAAAAAAAGACTTAATACAGATTATATTGTTTAATTATCACTTCCTGAGAGATGCATGGTGGGATGTGTTTCTAGATGTCTGTTGTGGCTTGGTTGGGAGAATAAGAAAATATACAATTTGCCTCATTCAGAGGCACACAAATAAAAAAAACAACCTGATCGATACTGGGATCAACAAAACACAAGAATTAATTATGCTGCCCACTGAAGCTTAAACATGCTCAGAGGTGTGTATTATGGGTTTGAAGCCATAGCCCCCTTATCCTACAGAGAGAGCTTCAGGTAATCTGTCCTGCATAATTAATATAATCTGCGTTGATCTGTGTGTGTCTCCTGACAGTAGTGAAGTGGGAAAGAAAGGCAGTTGTTGTGTAGTGTGTGTGTGTGTTTTTTTTTTTTTTTTTTTATATATATTTTTCTGGTTAAAGCCTTTTATTTGCTTTTTGATTTTGTATTTTTTTAATGTAAATGTTGAATGACAAAATAGTCTTAAAGTGTTATGGAAGATTTCTGGATTTTACTAGGTATATATATGCCTGTATCTTTTTTTTTTACTTTATTTACTTTTATCCCTAATTAGAAGTCTTATAGGCTTTTTTTTTTTTCTCTCTTCCGACTGGAAGTCAAACAAATAGTACTTGCTTGGGACTGGCCGTCTGCAGATCATTACAGATAGACAAGCTATTTTCTTTTCTTTACTGACCATTGCAGAGGATACATTTTTCCAGCAAGACTATATAAAAGTATATTGTGATAGAACCTCCCCTTTCCTTTAGGGTCAGGAAGTATACATCAATAAAAGTATGTAGAATATAATTGGCACTAGACTGAGGTATAAACTTGTATTCTGGTTTATTCAGTTGCTCAGTACATATTATTAAGACCATAGAAACTCTATTTTATAGACCTTTCCTGATCAGTTTTATCTCTATAAGACCTGACAGGTCCCTTCCCATACTATAATCCTTGGATATCACACGCTCCACCCCTTGCAAAACATTGCAGAACATCACCTGTGAATGCAGACACACAATAAATCACACAAAGGATCTGCATCACTCTAAAGCGAGAGACGCACAGAGCTTCTGTACGATGGATCCTACTACTTTCACCTAGTATGTGACTCAGCACAACCCTTTACATTATTATCATTTTATAAAGCTCCAGATAGTCCATAGCTCTAAGTACAGGGGATACTGTGAGTATAGAAGTCACCTACTGGTACAAAAGAATGTAGCGGCGGCCCTGCTCTCAAAATCTTACCATCTCCTCACATGGTTAATTTTCCACAAGAGCATCTTACTGGTTCAATGCCAAGCATTGGTCTCCTTATCTATGAATTTACTTGTGGGAAGATTTCAAGAAATGTACATGTTTTTTATTCTAAGTTCTTGAAAATGTTTTGAAAGTGTAACCAGTATTTTTATACTATCCAACAATAAATATCAATTTTCATGATCTCATATTTGAATAAAAATGACCAGAAAAGCTGAAGTGCAAACTGCTGTCTCCACTCCTGAACAGTATTACATGTTACAAGTGGGAGTGATCATTTGTGAGATGTTACAAATACTCATATTTTGTGATTGTGGGAAATGCAAATAAAACAAACTTTGAAATTAGATCTTCTTTATCCTCAATATCCTCCCTCCCCCCCCCCCCCCTGGTAATAGGGTGTTCTCCAACATACTAGGCAGAGGAATAAGTGAATTATAACTGGCAAGTTAATCCAATGTAAAATGTTGGGCTACTTCTGGCAAGGTTCTCTTCTGAGCCTCTCAAAACTAGTACTAAATTAACTTGCGCTCATTAGAGCTGGTGAATTGTTCTGCACATTCAGCTGCCTCAGGAATAGCACTATGTAAAAGTAGTAGAATGCAAACTGGATATCAACAAATGTTATGCTGCATGCTTATGGTGTGTTGGAGC
>CM050164.1:307489743-307654743 GCA_027410445.1 Discoglossus pictus | reverse complement strand
ACGGTTTTGAAGGTAATTTTTCCACTTGCCATAGTTCAACCCTCTCTGGAGAGAGATACCTTTTGTGCAAATATGTGCTCTATATTTTTTCCCTGGATCTGTTGTCATCCTTGATGCTCTTTATAACTCTCTATACTCAGACATTGTCTACCAGAGACCCTCGCTACAGCTTTGGGTTTAGAAGTAGATGGTCGTGGTGCTCTTTCTAGCTATATTTATGACTACCCAGGGTTTAACTAATTTCTTGCTTTTACAAGAATCCATTTTACCATGAAAAATATCTTTCTGATGGAGGGGGATGCAGTATTTTCTTCCCTTTAGAATATAAAGATCAACTTCTAATTATTTTTCTCACTAGTTAAAATGGATAAATTGGTTTAATTTGCAGTATACTTACCGGTAGCTATCATTCGTTGAATCATAATATTGTTATGGCCTTGTATCCATTTGTCTGAAAGAGAAAAGAAAATAATATTGGCAAAGATGATACTCCTCCATTTGCGTTGAAGAAAAAGGCTAGATCATGGTGATAGAAGACTTTGTGTAAAGCAATGTTTATATTGTACAAAACAAGAGCCTGTCTTTAAATGTTTCAACTGTCAGAATGTACTCTATCCTTAGGATGAAAAAAAAAACACGCTACTTGAAGCTTTTGCAATTTTCTTTACTTTTTACATTTAATACAGTCTTTCTGTTCTGAGGATATCACTTCTGATATTTTTAAACTGTTAACTTTAGAAATATTAGACATGTGATGTAATTGGTTTTATACTTCATTAGGAAGCGAAGTAAAAAAGGTGAGAAGAATGGCAAAGGCTTACGTCACTTTTCGATGAAGGTTTGTGAGAAGGTACAGAAGAAAGGCACCACATCCTATAATGAGGTGGCAGACGAGTTGGTAGCAGAGTTTAGCTCATCGGATAACCATATATCACCAAATGAATCGGTGAGTATGAGGTTGTTTGCTTTTTTTTTTGAAATTGCTGTTTTATGATGATATAATAATTTTTAACTTTAATCTTGGCAGGCATACGATCAGAAAAACATAAGACGTCGTGTCTATGATGCCTTAAATGTGCTTATGGCAATGAACATTATTTCTAAGGAAAAGAAAGAAATAAAGTGGATTGGTCTACCTACAAACTCTGCTCAGGAATGTCAGAACTTAGAGGTATTGTTTTTTTTTGCGTGTGTGTGCGTCCATATATAATGTGAGCAAGCTGGGTTATGATATGATTTATTCGAATAAGGGTGAACACATTACTCCCATAAGTTGATGGTCTGCATGGAAATTTCGATTATAGATGAATGTTTAAATGTAATTACTATTTAGCGACCTTTCTTAATATAGAAACCTTTAAATCCATCCATTCAGTTTCAAATTGTTCGGTTGTCTGGCTTAAATCTAAATAAGTCAGCTAAAATCATTTTATAATAGCAGTGAATTGTGACATATATCAATAAGATTAGTTGGATGCATATTGTGATTTAGATACTGCAAATTTATTTTTAGTGAAATGCTAATTTATGAATGCATAATTAAGATGTAATTTCATCTTTATGTAGGTAGAGAGACAAAGAAGACTTGAAAGAATAAAGCAAAAACAATCTCAGCTGCAAGAACTTATCCTACAGGTATGCTTGCTTTTTTAGATAAAAAATGTGTAACTTTTGTGCCATAAACATCCATTGCATTGCAAAGATGGTAACAATATAATGTGTTTGCTACTATACTAAACCTGTATATTTTATATAAAACGTGAAATTGTTTCTTTTTACACATGGAAAAATGTTGTTAAAATTCTAGTCAGCGTGCAAGTCTTTTCAACATGACATTGCACCTTTCTCATAATTTGCCTAGAAACAGGGAATATACCTTTTGGAACTGATCTGATATCAGGTGCTGTTTACTATTTTTACTTCAGTTATTGGGACATTACCTGTTTTTCCTGATTTTCTTTATTTCTTTCGTCAGTTTACAGAGTTAGTATCCAATTTTCGGGACTCCTTTTGTAAAAGTATAAGATTTCCACCCTCAAAAGGATGAGTATGGTTAGCTTATGTTAAAGATGACAAACGGAAAAGAAGCTTGCACAAACTTCAAAATGCCAAAGTTACTTTAAGTGTGTTTTTTTTTTTTTTTTTTTTTTTTTTTTTTTAATTCTTTGAGGAAAACATCTGACATTTCACAAGATCGATCTGTATCGGTAGCATGGATTTAATACTTCTATGTTTATCTTTATACGGAATGTTTTCTTTCAGCAAATTGCCTTCAAGAACCTTGTACAGAGAAATCGCCAGACAGAACAGCAGTCGGGTGCACCTCCGTCCAATTCAGTGATACACTTGCCATTCATTATAGTGAACACCAGCAAAAAGACAGTCATTGACTGTAGCATTTCCAATGACAAGTAAGTGTGGCAATATTTCTGTTGAGATAATTTTGAATTTGGAGTTATTAGTTGCCAAATGCTATTGTAAGACTATATAAATTTCCTTCATTAATGTTTATAACGTAGCAAAAAAAAAAAAAAAAAAAATATATATATATATATATATATATATATATATATATATATATTGTTCTTTTCTTTTTTTGCTGAAATGCTTTTGTGTTTGTAATAATCCTGCAATGTGTTTTAAAATTGTGTGTCTTTTCTAGTACTGGACTAAGAAATTATATTTGCTAGGACTTCCTAGCAATTTTCTTACTAGATCACCGGTTCACAAGTATAATCAAAATTGCATAGAACGGTTTATTTCAAGTAGTTTATTAATTCTGAATTATTTTGCTAAATATATTGAGGACTTTGCAATTGATGGTCAGGATCTTTTAAAAAAATCTGAGGATTTGGGAAACGATAGACTGAATGGCGCAGCACATGAGAAACTGGTCACCTGTAAAAAACAGGCTGATGAGTTGCTGGGTACAATTCTAAATCACAACCCTTCTAAGTTCTCCCATCATGCATTTAAAAGAGCATTTTTTTTTCATGAAGCAAAATGTTGAAACAAACAGGAACCTTTCTGTGCACTGAATATGCAGCAAGTATATAGATCTCATTGCTAGACAAGTATGATTTCTACTTTTTTATTCATGCACATTGCCCCCCCCCCCCCCCCCCCCCCCCAAAAAAAAACCCCCACGTACTTTTCATGTTTCTTAAGCCTGCTAATGCAAATATAATTAGTCAATAATAAACGTGGTTAAAGAAAATCATGCAGTATTAAAAATAGTTTAGGCGAGCATCAACCCATGCTCTGTAATATATTGCTTATTTGCAATTTGCAAAGTATCTAGGTTTGCAGTGGTGTAAATTAAATTGAAAAGGCAAATGCCTTTGCCTTTTTTTTTATTTATTTGTTTTAATTGCATGTACCATGCTCACATTAAATGTTTGGCTCTTTGTTTTGGCAGATTTGAATATCTTTTTAACTTTGATAATACATTTGAAATTCACGATGACATAGAAGTTCTAAAGCGAATGGGTATGGCATGTGGCCTGGAATCTGGAAGTTGTTCAGCAGAAGATCTTAAAACGGCACGGAGCTTAGTGCCGAAGGCTCTAGAACCATATGTGACGGGTAAGAAATGTCTTGTTTTATGCATATATGTATGTATGTATGTATGGTTGTTGGTATATAAAGCATTGTTGCTTCCTACCATTTCCCTGCTCTTTATAGCTCTGGTATACTTAGTCAAGATGGAAACTATTTCCATCTTTAAATTAAAAAATTAAATGTGCATCTCTTACAAAACTGACAGCCATTCTTCTTGTATAAAAAAAAAATTGCCCAAAACTCTATTTGTAAGTCTTAGCCTCCTTAGATGATATATGGTGCATAGGTATGAACAATGCAACTTTATTTGCACCACTAATAAGATTTTTTTTGTAATGTCTGTTGTTCTAAACAAGCAAAAATTTAGGAGCAATATCTACCTGGGTTTGACAAGACCCGTATTAACCTATTCCCACAAAAATATTTTTTTCTCCACAATTTCTTACCCAATTTCTTTAATTTTGCAGAAATGGCTCAGGGATCAATTAGCAACGTATATATAGCATCTTCAGGTTCAGTCTCAAATGGTAGAAGGTTCTCAGCCAGGTAAGGATTTGGATTATCCACATCAGAAGGTGTTACATTATGTTTATATTTGTATCTGTATTTGTGTTTGGCAATAATAAAATGGATACCACATTTCTGTGGTATGTACACTTTTAAATATTGACTTTTTTTTATAGACTTTAAACTAAAATGAATCTACTACATTTTACACTTATCAAAAAGGGTCAGCATGGTTAGAACTATATTATTCCAAGCAATAACATACACATGTGAGATCTGGACCATAAAGATGGCTGACCACCTTAGAATTGACCTATGTGAAATGCTTAGTCTCTTGGAATACAAGAAGATTCAATTGATCAGTACTACAGGAAATAAAGTCAAACTGTTCACAGGAAGGTTTGATCATGAGGGTAAAGATGAAATGTTTCAGCCATAGAAGACAGAATTCCCTAGAGATGCTAAGAAACGATTGAAAGCACACGAAAAAAAGAGATAGGGAGGCAAAGACGGACAGGTGACAAGGTCATTGAAGCAATGAACATGAGATTGAAGGAGTTCAGAAGGACAGTAGCTGATATGCTTGTATGCTATGGGCCATGAGACCATGGAGATTGAGACACTACTGAACATCATGAATTTTCAGTACAGACAGGTCCCGTAAAGGCTTACAAAATTATATTAAAAATGTACACGCACAGTCCAGTTGATCTATTCCATGAATGACAGTTTATCCTAGCTACTCCCCCTCATGGGTTTGGAGAGATTAATGGATATCTCTATAAATGTCCCTCATTCTCTGTGCCATGTAGTGAACAAATAGATTGTGGCATAGTGTATTGGCTCGACTTTTTTTAATCATAAAGTCATAAGGCAATTCTATAGCTTTTAATAGTTTTTATAGTTACTTTGTTTGAAACTTTATAACATAACACTCTGTAAAAACTCTGTTCACTACTCACCTCTGTCTCCAATATTAATTTATTTTATTTAAGTTAATTTCACATGTAATCCTTTTGTCACACACCTATGTATCCTTCTCTCCCATTGCAGTGACCTAACTGGCTCCACAGATGGAATGCTGGCAACAAGTTCCAATGGATCTCAATACAGCGGCTCTAGAGTGGAGACTCCCGTTTCTTATGTTGGAGAGGAGGATGACTATGATGAGGATGACTTTAATGAAAATGATGATGATGACTGATCTATGTGTAGACTTATTTGTCATCAGTCAAAAAGCTTCAGGAAACTATTTTTGTTATGTTCATGAGGGTGTCCTTTTTCAGTTAAACATTACTTCTAAGGAAGTATCGATAAGTTAATTAGATCTTATCCAAGCAAGGAATGTGTGCATTTCTTTTTATCTTATATTTTTTTGTTTGTTTGTTCGTTTTTTTTTGTGTTTTTTTTTTTTTTGTGTGTGTGTGTGGTGTGGATGTTTTGGTAGCAGTGTGTTTAATGCAGACCCCTCTCTTTGAGTTACATTTGCCTCTCTGAAATTTTGCAAAATTTGCTCAACAAGATGTACTGCATCCACATAAATAAATAAAAAAATGACTATCCTATTTAAAAAAAAAAAAGACAAAAAAGGAAAAGAAGTCAGTTCATTGAATGGCCATTTATTTGCAGTGTTTTCAATAATGCCAGGAATTTTTGGAAAGATAAATATATGGCTTTGTGAAATCATGCAATGTCCAAAGAAAGAGACCGTTCCCCACAGTTCATTGGAATTTTATTTACCTAACAATTATAATAATTTTATTTTGTGTACTTTTTATTGTATATCTTGGGAGATCCTTATACATTTTATGGAAAAAAAAAAAGGTTTTGATGCTGGTGCAGCTATATGAAATGCCATAAAAGTTTTATAAATTGGTTATATAATTTTGCCTGATTTTTTACAGGTGAACTTTGTTTTTTCTTCACTGAATGTTTACATACTTAAAGTGACATAGGCCACCTATAGTTAATTAGGGATTGAGGAAGAGAGACCAGGCTTATTGATGGCTTTTAAATTCAACCTCTGGTTTACTTTTTCCAAAAAAAAAGCTTTACCAGTGGAGAAATGTAACCATGGATTTCAAGAACAAGCTACAAAGAAAATTATTTTTATATGCCCAGTAACATAGGGTGAACTTTAAAAGCAATCTATAATTGTTTTTATTTATTCACTTAAATACTTATGTATATCAGACAATGTCACAATATGTATCATTTTAATAGGTGTACTGAAACAAATGTTTTGGACTTGTTTCATAAACCTTAACTGGTAATCTATTAAAATATTGAAATTTTAATTAAATATAGAAATTTTGAATGGATTTTATTAACTCCAGATTTCTGAATCCTTTTTAATTGTTCATTTTTATGAGTACTTTTAAGGTAGATGGTAGGGGTTTCAGACACAACTATTCTCTAATTACACAAATTCTGTCTGTTCAAGTGCCATATTTTTATTCAAACATAATACACTTCTGTAATTTTATTAACTGAACAGATTTATACATTTGTTTAACTTGGCACTGTAAGTTTCAATAATAGTAAAAAAAAAACATGCATGGGCATTTTCAAAAGGTTCTGTGTTTTTTTTTTTTTTTCTTTCTAGCTTTGCTGTAAAACAAGTTGTCTTTTTGTCTGTAGAAATATTTTTCTATTTTTGACCCTTTTCCTTTTGAAACTATAAGCAATACTTTGTTACACAAACTATTCATTTAAATTAAAATAACTGCTGAATTCAATCTTTCTTCACTCTTTGTTACTGATGGACATTAAAAATGTTTCCATAGTTGCTACTGTATCTTATGTAACTGTATACTATATTTCTCCCTACTATGCAAATGGCACTGTCATGTTGGATACAGAAAAAACATCTTGCTGTTTTACACTCCCAGAATAAACTTATAACTACACAATGTTAAGGGATTTGTTTCAATTCCCACAAGTTTCTTGTTACTACTCTTTTGTTCTGACTTATATCTTCTTCTATACTGTTCATTTGATGTCCTTATTCTGTGTTTAGTGAGTGTCCAGTTGATGACTCCTTATAGTTGTAGCTCTCCAGATTCATTTGTCTCCCATTATTGAATTTCTCTAGGACCATGCCAGTGTGATATATAAACTGTGTTTACCAGTATATGGTTTATATGTACCTGCAATCCAGATAGAATTGTTGGTACATACTTTGTGCTTGTTTGTGTCCATTAATGAGGTTAGTGCATTGCCTCATGTCAAGGTCTGTATCGAAATAATCATGTTGACTTCCTTGTGCATCTGTTTAACAACCAGTTAAATTATACCGTGTGACTTTTACTTTACTTTGAACTATTAACACTCAGGAATACTTTTATATAAATTAATATTTTTCATAGGACAGAAAGTCTTTGTGGAAAATTGTTTTGCAAGGGGATATACTATGTATTGGTAAATTTTTAAATATTTTAATCTATTTCAATCCGCAAAACTCTGGTCTGACCCAATTTATCATACCTTCTCTGCAGCTTTCAGTTGCACACACTTATTGCTTTCACTGATGTGAATTATATCACTGTGAGCACACATGAAATATTTAGGTGAGCTACTCATATTGACTGAATTGTTGTTGATGACAAAAAATGTTTAAAAAAATACTTTATTTTTATATTCTCTGCTCTTTTAGTACTGTTATTTTAGGTGTGAGAACGTCTTAAAATCTTTGGAATTTTAAGAATGAGCTTTTAGAATTTGCTATAGTTTTTTTCACCAGTGATGGGCAGTTTTATTTGGTTTGCCTTTAAAATCTATAGCTTACAGTATCTGTTCTACAAAGGGCTGAATGATTATTTGATCATTATCCTATTAAGTAGTGCCTGAGACTATGGACCTCTCAAACAGTGTTAGTATATGATCAATATAAATAGAGCTGAGGCTATATCCTTTTCTTATACCCCTCATGGGCAGAGATACTGAGATGGAGTTCTCCATTAATTTTAAGTGGTGGAAAGATTGATTCTGTGAAGGGGGAGAAGCAGTGGACAGATCATAGTTACACCTGGATTAAACAAGTGCACCAGCACTAGACGCAAAAGTGCCAACACTGAACTATCTTGCATAGTATCTGAGAATGAGCATTTAAGTGTGTACAACCATGCAAAGAAGGTTCCAATGTTGTTGGCATAGCCTTGTTAAAAATATTTAAAAATGCCTTTGACTTTGTTAGATTTAAAAAAAGGAAAGCATTTTCCCATATCATTTCCATTCCATAGTGGCATGTAAGTTCGAAGTGATTCAGTACAAAACTCAATAGCATTTTCTTTCCATTACCAAAACCCCTCTGCATTGCAGTTTTCTTATTTTCAAAATAATGATGCAAGCCACAATACATTGCGGTGGTTGGATGTAATTCTGATTATTTTGCAATGATTTAAGTTGGAAATATTTATTTTGCATTCACCCTATATCTTTGGGCAGTTACATACATGCCGTTTGTAATTATGCAGCTTGCAGCACAATTTCTTTCTATAGCTGGCAACATTATATATATATATATATATATATATATATATATATATATATATATATATATATTTATTTATATAATCTGTATGTACAGCTGAGTTCTCGCACTGGAAGAAAAAGTGCCAGCAGTGAACTCTCTCACGTATCAGTTCCCAGAATACAGTGGAAATGTTATTTCCTAATATGCTATCTATGCATATGTACTTAAATGCACACACCTCTATCTACCTATACCCATGTTCTTTTATTATCTACTTTATGAAACCTAAGAAAAATTTTCTGGCCGTTTGTGGGTAGGTAAATCCATACCTGGTCACGGCAATATTTGCCACTAGGAAGCTATATTTTATTTTTCTGAAAGTTAGACGGTTTACTCTGGAATCAAAGGGGGGAAAAAAGGTCACATTGAGAGAAAATAAAACTGGAATTAAAGTAGTATCTTGTTTTAAACATGTGTGGTTTAGAGTAATATTGGCTTGTGATGTCAGGTAGTTCGCATTGCAGAGACTCATTGCAGAATAATCAACGATTGATGTATACATATTGTGATGCCAAAAGATGACTATACAGATTTTGTAAGGACAAAAGTAAGCGTTAACTGTCACTTAGATGAATACACACATAAATCCATATTTGTAGGACAATATGTTGTTTGGGTCTCTCATGTCTGACTCTCTGTGATCTCATGGACTGTAACACACCATGCAGTTATTAATGGCAGAGATACTGGAGTGGGTCGCCGGGTCCTTCTCCAGTGGACCACAGTATACAGCTCCTGGTAATCCTAGGTGGTCTCCCATCCAAGTACTGACCAAGCCCAGCTCTCCACTGCTTTAGGGTGGTGTGATCTCTTAACTCCTTGATCATGATCAAATCCAGGTTGCAGTAGTGAAAGCACAGAATCCTAACCATTAGACCACCAAGGACAATATATAGTTTACTATTTCAATAATAGGGCTATGTAAATAGACATTTACTCCGCTCTGCTTTTTTTCTTTGTTAGCACTGCCTGAGGGGATTATGAGCTTTACAACAATGTTTTAACATTTTTCAGTGCAAAAAGATGGGGGTCCTCTAGCATCTTTCTATTTTGCCTAATGGGAATTCTACCCCTAAGAACAAGTGTTCCTTGTAGTATAAGGTGACTCCTTGGAGTATGTGGGGCAGAGAAAACCAAATTCTTTATTGACCATTGCTTTAGGCAGGAGCACACTGCTATGTTAGTCACATTCTAAAATGCTATATCCATATAAGAATAGTTTCAAACGCCATTATAATCTGGTTAAAGTAAGTAATCTTACACTTCCACAATACACTTCAACCTTAATATTGTGTCCAAGCTCTAAATATTAGATACTTAATGTGTGTTATCTTCACTATTTGAGTTGTGAATTATAGCTATAGTGGAAAAGTTAATAATCAACATTGTTAATAGATGATAAATAACTTGTATTGTTTAATCACAATTGATGATAACATTTAAATGTTAATTACCCTATCCTAGAATAGAACAGTGGTTTTCAATAGCCATTCAGTCCTATGGCTTTTTTTTTTTTTTTTGTCAGACTTTTTAAAACCCTCTTTATGGTCTTTAGGAACAAAGCAGGACCAGGTCTTAAAAATGTCACTACTATATTTGCAGAGTGTATTGCTGAAAATACGGGTTGTTAAAATGTACTTTAAATCAAATTGGTGTGGTGTTTCATGTAGTAAAATAATTACTTCTGCATCCTAGCGGTGGGCCCAGATTAAGATTATTTTCACAATTATGTACTTATTTTAATTTTATCATTTGTTAATAAAAAGGAACTGTGTACTTAAGGGGCCATTTACCTCACTATAAATGCTCTTCATGGTGCGAAAGAGCACAAGATTCAATGTTAAGATTATTTATTTTAATTTTTACTTACTTTGCCATTTAGCTCTGTTTGAGGACATTTTAACATAAGTATAACCGCTATTACCCAAATCAACTGTTCCTCCCACTCTTGCCAGGTTGTTAATCCTTTTAGAAACAAGGACAAAATATTTCTTATTAAAGCACATTTGAATAAATGGATTAAAAAGTAAAGGCTTCAATTATTTATTTTAAAAAGTGTACAACATTTTGCATGTTATCAAGTCAATTCTTCAAAATGGCACACTATAAATATAACGCATCAGTGGTCCTTTTAAAAAAAATCCGTTATTTTCCTCCTTCAAATACTGGTTTAATTGCTAATTAAATTTAAAAAAAGTAAAAATAAACCACATTTCATTACTACTACAGTGATCATCTTATCCTAGAGTATATGGAATTATGCATTTGCATTGCTCAGTTGTGTCAGGCTCTCTATGATCTCATGGACCACCATGTTCATTCTCCAGTGGGCCACAGAATACAGCTACCGGTATTCAAAGGTGGTAGGTTGTCTCCCATACATGTACTAACCAGGCCTAACCCTGCATGGCCTCAGGGTGGTGTGACCACTTAGTCGTTCAGTCATGTCTGACTATCCGTAACCCTATGGACTGCAGCATACTTGGTACATCTGTCAGTCACTGCCTCTCTGAGCTTGATTAAGTTCATGTTCATCACTTCAATGATCTCATCTATCCATCTCCACCTTTGTCGTCCCCTTCTTCCTGTGCCTTCAATCTTTGCCAGCATTAGAGGCCTTTCTAGGAAATCTTGTCTTCTCATGATATTTGAGCTCCAGCCTTATGATCATAGTTTCCAGTTAACAGTTTTTCCTGAAGTACTGATTTATTGGATCTACTCGCAGTCCAAGAGATTCTAAGCAGTTTTCTCCAACACCACAATTCATAGCAATTCTATGGCACTCAGAGTTCTTTAGGGTCCAGCTCTCACATCCATATGTTACTACAGGGAATATCATAGTTCTAACTGTGCAGACCTTTGTTGATAGTGTGATTTCTTTACTTTTTTACTAGCTTGTCCAAGCTTGCCATAGCTTTTTTCCCCAGAAGCAAACCTTTTAATTTTATGGATACAGTCCCCATCTGAAGAGATCTTGGATACCAGGAAAATAAAATCTGTCACTGCCTCCTCTTCTTCCCTATCTATTTTCCAGGAACTGATATTGCCATTTGCCATGTTCTTTGTCTTTTTAACGTTGAGCAGCAGGCCAACTTTTGCACTTTCTTCTTTTACCAGCATTAATAGTCCTTTAGTTCCTCCTCACTTTCAGCCATCAGAGTAGTATCATCGGCGTATATAAGATTGTTTGTTTCTTCCAGCAATACTCATTCCAGCTTTGGACTCATCCAGCCCTGCCTTACGCATCATGTACTTTGCATATAAGTTGAATAAATAACAACCTTGTAGCACACCTTTTCCTATCTTGAACCATTCTTTTGTCCCATTTTTGGTTCTGACCGTGGCTTCTTGATCCAGATATAAACTCCTCTGTAGGTGGATGAGATGGTCTGGTACTCCCATCTCCTTAAGAACTTGCCACATTTACTTCTGCTTCATAGACTATTCTAAAGCATTTGACTGTGTGAATCACAAGTAAATGTTTTTTTTCTGGAACTCTGTTGCTTTCTCTATTATGCAGCGGATATTGGCAATTTGATCTCTTGTGCCTCTTCCTCTGCGGAGACCGGCTTGCACATCTGGTAGTTCTCAGTCCATATATTGTTGGAGCCTAGTTTGTAGAATCTTAAGCATTACCTTGCTGGCATGTGAAATGAGTGCAATTGGTCGATATTTGGAGCACTCTTTGACACCGTATTTTTGGGGGGATTGGAATGGGGGTCCGATATGCGATCAGACTTGCAAACCCGCATAATAAATAATTAGGAAAATGAATGCCAATACTGTTCTAGTCCATATCGATTTAACCCCGGAATGAAACCTAAAAATAAATCTTATATACTGCCAATTTGCGAGCTTGAGACTGTTGTGCAATTAATTCTAATGTAGTTTTTATCGCTTTCTCCATTATTTACGGGGCAGTATTTATTTTTTTTTATTTCCATTTACAGTGCTATGAACAGGTGTTTAACCCCCTTTGCGGGTCCTCTCTAGAACTCGTTGTAGTTTCTCCTTTTGCCATTTACAGGTGTGAAAACATTTGCGGGCTTGGGGAAATTGAGCAATACAATAGCGATTTGTGATTTTATTAATCGTAACGCTAGCAAAAGTGAAAGATCAAAGGCTTCGGGAGGCTGTAAGTTTCGGGTTTAAAGATCGCAATTTTTTTTTCAAGGCCATAACTCGTAACCCGTTTGGAGCCCACAAAAACTGCCAATTGAATAGCAAATTAACTTGCAACCTCACTTACGGGCTACAGTAACATGCGAAGGATCAATTGAATCAGGCTCTGGAAATACCTGCAGTATAGTATTGAACATTAATGAGAGACTACTGAAACATGAATATATCTGTTCTTTAAGTGGGTGAATAAATTATATCTTCTTGAATGTATGTATCTATGGCCTGAAGTGATAGCCTTCAGCATCAACACCTTTCTATAAATGTAAAAAATATATATATATTTAACATTCTTAAGTACAAAGCTTCACCTGTTTGCTTCTGAAATGGCATCCATGATTCATAGTTTTAACAATTTTATTAAAAAAGGTAGAAAAATCATTCAAGCTAAGACTTTTAACTCCTCTATATCAAGTATGTTCCAAATATTTAGATGAATTGTTCAATAGTCCTTTCATTAAACATATGTTTGTGTATATGTATAAAACAATAGTCATGTTGTCCAAAACAAACTGATTAATTCTACCTTTATTTTTCATTGTGTAAATATTTCCAAGTTGAAGTAGTTGTGACCTTATGTAGAATATTGCATTTTGGTTTGTAGCCATTTCTACACAATTGGGAAAATCCCCAGGTTTCCTAATTAATTTATTTTTGCTTTTTTTCAGTTGTTTCCGACTTTCCTTGACCTCATGGACCATAATACACCAGGCACATATTTTTGTCCATGGTCATGATGATCCACTTGCCTTTCATGGCAGATATATTGGAGTGGGTTTACAGTTCCTTCTCCAGTAGGCCACAGCATACAGCTTTTGGTGTTACTATCCTGTAAATTAGCGATTCCTTGAGATCCTTGGGCTCATAGGAGGTAGGGGTACTAGGGAAGGATCCATGATAACCCCAAGTATATTTGATATATAGTGTTTTAGGGTGCACTTATTAACCCTTCAATTGTGTTAGATATTAGAAATCGAGCCTTACGTCTGACTCAATTGAGGTTTTTATACTGTTTTTAGTAACAGTTCTGACTCTTGAATCATATTCAGAGGTATTATCTGCCTCTGCCGGTGGTGTTTAGCATGTGTAAGTTTGGGGAGTAAAAATGGACTTGTGTATATTATGTAACTTGTATGAAGCACCATTAAAAGCGATTAGAATGTCTTGGAGAAAAAAATGGCAAAGTGACAGGTCACTGTAACTCGATAAATCAGCTACTTTTAGCTTATTCAGTATTGTTTTAAGTCATAAAGATTCAACTCATACCTTAACTCATACCAGGTGATTTTAAAAGTGTGATGGTAGGCAGTAACAAGTAATCATAGCTAAATATTTTAAACTACTCTCTAGGGCCGGTAGGTGCCCAGATTGTACCTAGCAATCATTTTTTAACTGAAAACAATGCATGCATTCAGCAAGGGAGGTAGTTAGCACACAGATGTTCTGTTTCAACTTCAATATAAGTAAACTGCTATATTTAATAACATATTGCTAATTACTGATTACTACCTATAATCTGTTCCTGTTTTTTTATTGTTTTATGTTTGAGTATTTTGTAATGATATTGCTCAATTTGATAACCCTGAACACATGCATCTGCAAAATAATTGCAACACAGAAATAAACTTGAAATACATGAAATGTTTATCAGAAAGTAGGGGCATTGCTCTGTTTGAAACCCGCTTTAGGATCGACACACCCTTGGATCAAATTGCTGATTTGCAATTAATATTTATCCATTTTAAATCCCAGTTATAACATAACCATTAGTGTTTAAACATTTGGATGGTGACATATGTTGGAAACTTAGGAAAGTTCCATCTGCAGCCTAATGGTTACCTAGGTTAATTATATACTTTAGAGTTCAATGATTAAATCAAATGCCCCATATGTTCATAAACTCACAAACAAGTGAATATCACATTGGAAATTATAAATGAGCTTTCTCAAAATTGTTCATGGCACAAAATCAACAGCTGCCACAAACGTGAATTTCAAAAGGAGTAGAGTCCGATAACAAAGACCTTCCCATAACTTTTGTTTAGGTCATCACAGCATGTTAGACAAGAACAAACCCATACTTATGTTAATCTCTGTAGGCTTTAATAAAGTAAATGCTAGCCAATAATTGAGCTTCAGTAAATAAGGGTGATTGTCTCCTTGCATTTAAATTGTTTACGTTTGCATGGGAGCAACACAAGTTGGACGTTCGAGTACATTTTCAGTAGCATGAAACATGCAATGCAGAATTGAGATTGTTTGTTTGTTTGTGTGTGGTTGGTATTTTGGATTTCCAAGACCATGAGCAGAAATTTTTCACAATTTTCTTTTTTATACAGTCAAAAAAATGTAGTTTTTTTGCATCTTCTGAAAAAAGTGCATCTGGAGAAAGAATTTGCAAGCAATCAAGTCTTTGATAATCATATTTTCATTTAATAGCTATTTGTGGCATTTATATTTAAATTCCATATGTACTCAAGAATTTTAAATCAGCAACAGTCTAGAGGGTAGAGATTGGTGAGTAAGAATTCCCGCCCGAGGCAAATACCCTGCAATTCGCACCTGTCTAAAAGGTATTCACTTGTATTTTGCTGGAATTAATGCAAAAATAGTATATTGAAAATCAATCCTGTCTTGTCACATCTGATTTTGAAATCGTTCTGATGCTGGATATGCAAACACAGAAGAACATTCTTTGAAATTTAAGTGAATGGCAAAATCGTGGTATACACAAGTCTTACGTTTTAATACATACAAATTTTTACATAAAATTATATAGTTTTTTTTTATAACTTCTTTGGTTTATTTTTCTTTCTTAGAATAAAAAATTGGATTTAAGTCAATTTATTTATAACAAAATATATGCTTAGACAATCCATAAGAGTATAGAAACACACAAGTGTCAATTTGAAAGATATAGATAGATCATTAAACAATAATATTGTATTATATTTAGAAATTATATCTAAATATAACTTTAATTTTTTATGTGTCTTCAAACACATCATCCATATAAGTTAAAAAGTATCACAATACATTATCACTGCTTACACTTTGACTTGGAAATTAAAGCATTAACTAAAAAATAGTTGATGCCACTGTGGTTGCTTTTTATCCTGAGTTCTTTACATGAACAGTTGATGTAGATTGATCGATCTATAGGGTTTCCCAAGGTAACACAACCGCCATCAGAACTGTATAGTGTTTGAATGGTGAGTTCTTTAAAGCTGAAAAGTTCTGTGGATTAGAAGAAGAAAATTATTAACAATAATATTTGGTTTGTTGATGGACAAGTTACAGATTAGTCTTGAGTTCCTCGACCTTCATTAAATGCCTGTTGAATGTACTGTATTTGACTTTACCTATTGGTAAGTAATTGTAAACAGGAACTAAACTGCATACACATATGTATTTGAAAGAAAAACAACTTATTAAACCTACTTTTAAAAAGTATAGCATGCACATCTGCTGATGTAACTGACCAAACAAGTTTGATTAATGTCAGACAGAGAGCATTGTGACCATTCATCAGCCACTGATTATCTTTCACAGTGGGGGATGAGAAAGATGAATAATATGCCGAGTTGATAACGATTTCGATGATGATTTTATTGCAACTGTTATTTATTTAGCTGGGCATGCACTGTGAGAGTTAAAGAATGGCTATAGCTAGACAGTTCGAGGGAGGGAGATACATTGTGCTTAGCTTTCAAACTAAATGATTTAATTCCACTCAAAATTTCATCTTCCTATCATCTCTTCTAGATAATAAGTTCTCATGACCATACTTTTCTTTTTCTTTATTATTGTGTGTAAACATGTATTGTTCTATTGAATATGTTTAGTGATCTATAAATGTAGATTAACATTAAGAATATAAATACTATACAGAATTGTATTAGAGCAAAAACAGAAACAAGGACAAGATGGTAAGTATATTTGGAAGACCCCTGTATGTTAAGTGACATTATATATTTTGTGTATATATATATATATATATATATATATATATAATCACGAATTACATTGCATTTAGCCATTATTCACCATACATTGTTTTCCAGCTTACAATGATACCTTTCCAGACCGTTATCAGCATAAGAAGGGGACTTAATATAAGCACAGTGACTCTGGCATATTATCTATGCTGGAGAATATTGTTTTTCTTGTACACATACCACATGAGCAAGAATAAAGATAGGATTATCAGTTCCTAGCTAAGTACACATTGGGCATAGCCAGCTTGGTGTCACCTTGTCGTAAGTCACCGCACTGTATCTCCAAATGTTATAGAGTCCAAACATTGTTTTCACCTTCCCTGGTGTAAAAGTCCTTGTCACTAGGAAAGCACAGCTAACCAATAGCACATGACTTACCTTGATAAATGTGTTACTTTTGTATCTTAAGAGTGAATGAGACTTTTCCTTGATAGGGATCATGAGGATTGTCGGTGGAGATTCCATGTCCAACAACCGTGCACACCACAGGGATTTCTTTGTTCTTTGTAACATTTAGGAATTTGACTGCCACCAAAGGATTTGTGTAGTTTGGCTGGTAAAAGAGACCGCTTTTAAATCAACTTTAACCAGCAAAAACATCAGTCAATTAACCAAAACATTATAAGAAAATACCTGGGCTTTTTTCCCATAGTATGGGAAGTACTGTAAGCCAAAGGTCCCATTGGCTGGAAAGTATTCTACTGGTCCAAGGTCGTTGTCCTGTTTAACATAATAAAATGTGTTTTAAGCATATACAATGTGACCTACCTATTTCTGATAGATGAAATATTATTTTATTATTTAGGTGTAATACTTACGATAGATGTGCAATTCACATATGGAGCTGAGTAATTGTGAAAATTAAAACCGATGATCTGAAATTAAGATAATAGTTAAGTGTATAAATTGCTGCATTTCATGTTTGCTTAATGACATGCTTAATATTTGAATATATTAGAATATTCAAAAAGTATTTAGCCTTTCACTAATGCCAAACAAGCATTATATTCATATATTAGTTATGGTATTGCTGTTAAGTCCTATACTTCATTATAGTTTATTATGGCATCACTGCAGGGACAGAGCTACCAGTGGTGCAATGCACCAGGGCCCTTCTCTGGGGGGGCCAATGCTGTGTCGTTTTTTTTTAATTACATTTTTTTTTTCTGTAGAGCATTTTTACTGAAGCTCCAAGTGGTGACAATGTGGAGCAGTTCAGCATGCTGGGGATGTGTATCAGGGAAGAGGTGTGAGAGAGAACAAGGGCTGGATGACAGCAAAGTATAGGGTGATGAGTTCTGTGAGATGGATGCTGAGAGGGGTTGGGTGCTGAGAGAATGGCTGCTTAGAGCGACTGGTTGCTATGTAGAGATAGTATATGTATATATGTGTGCTTCACACAGGCAGGAGATAAAGGAAGGGGAGCAGCTATGGGAAGTGACCTTAGGGAGGAGAGCTGTTATGGGAAGGGGTCTTGGGGAGTGCACTTGTGAAGTGATTTGGTAGCAAGGGGTGGGGTTGGGGGCTCAGCGCAAACATTTTTTAACAACCCACCTTGGGGAACATTTTTTTCGCACCAGGGCCCTCCATTTTCTAGCTCCGCCGCTCCATCAACTTTCTATTTCAGAACTTTTAGAATCAATCATCTACAAGATGTTGCACATCCTTATTAAATCAAGTACTACTGTATGAATGTTTTTTTTTTTTTTAATATGCATACTGCCCCGATAATTTATAATAAACCCTCATAGACACTTAGAAGCAAAGAAGAAACATAGAATATAAACAAGTGATTTTCATTTGTTTTTTAATAATATGCTCAATTCTCATTATTTGGTATACTTTTTACACAGGCAGTGTGTCTTTAAAAACTTTCATACAGTGGTCCTTTAATTTCATACAATGTTACAGTCATTAATACTATACTGTTATGTTAAGTTAAAAGACCACTTTACTGCTTTAATAAAAGATTATGCTGGCAAAGTATTTGTCAGTTCAAGGTAAACATGTAATAATGTAATATTGGTAAATAGGGCAGTACATATTATTATATTTAACGTTTATACTGCTCACTTCTAGGGATTCTCAATGCTGTACTCTTGAAAGCCTCCCACCTCTACTTGTCCAAGACTCAGAGTTAAGGCAGCAACATAAAGCTGCATCTTTAGATGAACACACAAGCACATGTACTGCATGTTATGCTATCTTAGGGTTTCATTCAAATGCAATTTGGCCAATTGAATAGGGCTCTATATAAGCACAGAGCATTTTTTTTACAGAAGTTTTTAGTTAGTGAAGACCTTGCTTTTCGATAGAAGTTCACTAACTAAAAACTTCTGTAAAAAAAAAAAGAAAAGCTGTTTGCTTAGATCCCTATTCAATTGGCCAAATCGTTTTTGAATGAGGCCCATAGATATTTGTTAAAATAAAAAATGGTAGATTTAATACATATCCTGTATTTTAAGGTTTAGAAGCTTTAATTATCTAAATTATTTTTCTAAAAGTACATGCATATTTATATCACTCTTTTGCTCTGTTCTGTTTACCTTAGTTAGTAAATGACACCGTTATCATGACATCAGTAAAATATGGAAGTTACACGTAATCTGCAATCGGAGGCTACAAATTAATTAGTGCCAATAAGTAATATTTTCCGATCGAGCTCACAATCAAGCAATCTAGCACTCTATAAAATGCATTAGATCATCTGTTTTAGTCCATGTGGGTTTCATGATATATAATAAACCCTTGAGTCCAGGAATCAATATTATTGAAAAATAATATTTTTTAATTGCATATTTTTGGGTTTGAGACAGTTGTGCAATTAATTCTAATGTGTTTCCATGCCTTCCCATGATTTTAAAGTACAGTATTGTGTGTTTAGTTGCCAAAACCGCTATAATAAGTGTTTGACAAACTGGCAAAACATTGTACTAGACATTTTTGTCTAAAAGTACATAATTGCTGAGACATTCCCCAATTATTATACAGATTTTTGGATATTAAATGCTAATTAGCTGATTTGAGTTGCCAATTAGTGCCACTTTTGCAAACACATTAAGAAATATGATTAACCCATTTCTTTTTTTTTGCAGTTAGATCCCCTCCCCCATACTTAGCAAGCACAATAAGCCACACATGAGCATGCTGAGCCTCACATTATTATATTAGTGTAGCACAAACCATGTTGAATATCTCAAAAATGATTCCCTGTACAGAAAAAACACTAGTACAATCTATAGTCAGATGTCAAGAAGAAACAGATTGATGGAGTTATTCAAAAGCACTATGGATGTAGTTTCTAAAATTATAAAATGTTCCTAATTTCTTTTACTTTACCTATGTATTTCTCTCCTTTGCATGAGTCATAACTTTTAGTGGGAGATACTGTTGTGTAGATGTTGCTAATGCATCAAGACACGCAGCTACAGCGGGATGTTGTTCCCAGACGACATCCCGATGTAGCTTTCTCCAAGTGCCCGGTAAGTGGTTAGGGGTTTTTGGGTTAGGTTTAGAGAGTTAGGGGGTTAGGGTTAGGGTCGGTACATGGTGTTTTTAGGTTAGGGTTAGAGGCTTAGGGTTAGGGAATTAGTTTTAGGGGGTTAGGGTTAGGCTAAGAGGGTTAGGTTAGGTTCGGGTTAGGGCCAGCAAGGGGTATAGGGGCTTAGGGTTATGGTCGGTACGTGGTATAGGGGGTTAAGGTTAGGGGGTTAAGGAGTTAGTTTTAGGGGGTTAGGGTTAGGCTAAGAGGGTTAGGTTAGGGTTAGGGCCACTAAGGGGTATAGGGGGTTAGGGGATTAGGGTTAGGTTAGGTTTAGGGCCAGCAAGGGGGTTAGGTTTAGGGCCAGTAAGTGGTGTAGGGGGTTAGGGTTAGGGCCGGTAAGGGGTGTAGGGACTTAGGGGGTCAGGTTTAGGGTTAGGGCCGCTAAATGCTGTAGGGGAATTGGGTTAGGGCCAGCAAGGGGTGTAGGGGCTTAGGGAGTACATTGGGACGCGGGGCGTGAGTGCACCCGCCACCAGGAGGCTTCCTGTGCCGTGCATGCACATAACAGGATAGATCTGATAGTTTTCCAATATATGCACAACATTTTAGCACTGTGCTCATTGACATAAATAAAACAGCTGCCACAACATTCTGCTAACTTGCAACTTTAAATTGGTAACTATTTTATTCATTAACATATTTCATGGTAAAAATAAAATCTTAAAGAATATTCAACAGGTTTTCATTCAATTCAATATATTTGTTGGCAGGGACATGCAAATATTTATAATATCTATTTGACCTATTTTGTAACATGACCCTTTTTAAAGAACCAGTGATGTCTAATATCTACATAATGCTCATTTTTAGAAATGAATAAACCTTTAATTGTAACTAATGTATTCAGTTGCACTATCCTAGAAGCTGACATCTGTTTTTTATTCCTAACCTAAATTGTCAACCTGGAGTGATCTTAGATACAGATATGATCTCTATTCAGTTCTACTGAAATGCTGCCACAGTGATGTGGAACATACAATATAATTGAATAAAATTGCTAACAATAGGATCACCTTCCCACGTGACAATTAAGAAAGCAAAGGTAAAGTTAATTTGCATGTCAACCATTAATAAACTAAATATTTATTTATTACTTTATTTTTTGTAACATTATGAACGCTATCTCTTCTAAGCATCATTCCGTAAATACTGGAGTTTGCTGTTCATTTAAGACATACATACTGTAGAGTAAAAGCAAGGGAAATGTAGGTATGCAGTTATTCTTCATGTCTTTGGAATAATACCCCAACATGTCTATCTGTGGCTTTGTGTATTGCATCAAAAAGCACGCACCCAGAATGAACAATTTAGCATTCTTAAACCTCTTCAGTAGAAAATCTTACCCTGTTCATTTTTATAACAAAGCATGGCTGCCCAGATGCAAATCCAAAGGTCGGATCATTTTTCCCAGAGCAGTCTCCAAGCATATCCGTTGTAAACTGACAGGCATATCTATCTGGTCCAGAGATCGTCAGCAATGTGTCTACCTCTTTAACAGATAAATTTGTGCAGTTTTTATTCATCATCTCCTCTTGGTTTGTTATGTTGTATGCTTGAATTCAATGATGAATCAAAGAGAGAAAAAAACAAACATTTATTTTAGTTTTGTTCATAACATATTTGAATTTACCATTTTTTTTATGTTTATTTTTTGCTGCACTATCTTCTTGTTGCTTTTGAATATGATTAATTACAATATAAATTCCCTGCAGTTGTTAAATATTAAAGGGGACACAGTATTTTCAATTAATTAATAAAACTCACATGGAATTTATACAACTCTGTATCTTTGACTACAACATGTTTACCAGCAAGAGGCATCAGCAGTCTATATATATATATATATATATATATATATATATATATATATATATATATATATATATATATATGTAATAGTTGACAATGACATGTCATGCTTTTTCACCAAAATAGTAAAATATATTGAATCCCTAGTCTGTGCCATGGAAATAGTTTTTTTTTTCCTAGTTGGAGAGATCGCTTCACATTTTTTGTAAATACGCTGTATAGAATATCAGTCTTCATAGTGGGCATAGAGGAATAACTTATCAATATAGACTAAAGATTATACAAATATAGCGATTAATAAATGATATTCTGATTTTGAACCAATGAGGCGTTACATGTGGACATAGATCCTATTTACATATTATCTGTATTCATGCACAAATTCAATTCCAGTCAGGGAACCAATAGGTCACACCACCCTGAAGCTGAGCAGGGTTGGGCCTGCTCAGTACTTGGATGGGAGGCCACCTAGGAATACCAGGAGCTGTATGCTGTGGCCCACTGGAGCAGAAACTGGCAACCCACTCCAGTATCTCTACCATGAAAACCAAGTGGCTCAGCAAGGTGTGTTCTGGTCCATGAGGTCACGGAGAGTCTGACACGACTGAACGATACAAACCCGCAGAGCCAAAAGTCTCTCACACATATTTTAGCAGTGGAAGTTTGTACCCACATCTAAACTTCCAGGAACATTTTTTTGAGACAAAAACAATTTTAGCAATCTTTCCCTATTGATAGAGGCAGCCAAGACAGTAATCCTTCTTGCCCAGTGCATTAAGGATGTTGGTACCGAGCAGGAAAAGCAGGATTACAGCTGCTTTCTCCTGAGAATGTATGGTGATGGGAATGTGTAAGTGCCCGATAAGAAAAACCTCCAATGAGACAATGGCACCTCAAACTCATATGTTTAATTTCAAATCAGTCGACTTACTTTTAAGAAACTTGCAAAGATTGTCTACGGCACTGCTGTATGACTGGTTGTTCGACATGTTAAAAAAGACTTGAAGTGCATCTTCATTATAAACATTAGGCCTCAGTGTCACACCTGTCAAGAGGAAACAATATTTTTTGATGATACATTCAACTTGTTTAAAAAGCATTTACAAGGCTATTATTATAAGGAACAGACTTTAAAATGTGCTTTTTTTCACCATACCAGATTGTATATAACTTATTACTTGGGTTATCATGAGTTTGAATTTCTGTGACTTTTTTGTGTGTTATCCTGTTTGTTTGTTTTTGAGATGATGATTACCGTAAATTTTTGTTGTGAGAACAAACCGATAAACACGAGCCAAAATGTACTAAAGTTTTAGATATTGGAAAAGTTCCCCATCCCTAATGTATTAGAATGGAACATTGCACAGTTACACACCCAGGGCCCAATTCAATTACAAGCCCGCAACTTGATCATTGTAGGCCATATGTCTGTGAGTGTGTTAATACACAAGATCGATTTAACCCCGAAATGAAACATAAAAATAAATCCTATATACTGCTGATTTGCTGGTTTGAGACTGTTGTGCAATTAATTCTAATGTCTATCATGTCTTTCCCCGTTATTTACAGTGCAGTATTGATTTTGTATTTGCATTTACAGTCCTACGAATAGTTGTTTAACCCCTTTGCAGGTCCTCTCTAGCGCTCAGAGGATTTTCTCCTTCATTTGCCATTTACGGGTGTGAAAACATTTGCGAACTTGGAGAATTGGATCAATTGAATGGCGATTTGCGATTTTAGCCATCGTATCTCTGAAAGATCAAAGGCTTCAGGAGGCTGTAAGTTGCATGTTTAACAATTGCAATTTTTTTCAAGGCTGTAACTCATAACCCATTCGGAGCCCGCAAAAACACACTCTATTGAATAGCAAATTAACTTGAGACCTCACTTATGGGCTCCAGTAACTTGCGATAGCTCAATTGGGCCCCTACTTTTTAGCACAGCTTGATCACAAATTGACAACACTTGTGATGAATTCAATATTATCTGGATATCAATTGTTACAATCAAATAAAATTAATCTAGGTATTTGTGTTCTTACAATCCACACAACATGTGTAAGTCAATAGAACTAGTATTACATTAATTAGGAATGCTATTTCCTAAAGTTTAAAAAAAACAAACAGTCTTTTTGACTATTTCAATATACCATTCTTACTTTGTTAACAGGGCCAATGCCATTGTTCCCAACATAAGTGACATTTCAATACCATAGAAAATTCAGCCTCCAGTGAATCTGAGTGAATCTAAGGGAATGTGTCTTCAGATTGCATATATGAAAGTCATCTAAATCTCTCTCACCTCCCCCTCTGTTTATATCAATACATTTACTGATACGTGCAACAACTTTAGCAATTAAAACATTGTTGTTGTTTTTTCTAATTATTTTTTAAATATTCAATGTCCTTAGAGGAGAGAGGATGGAAAGCTGCTATGACAGAAACCTTTAGATATTAGTGAAACAGGCTTCCAGAAAAAAATAGTAGAGGCAAGCATAGTAACTCATATATTGTATCTCTGCAATAAAGCTATCAATGTTAAGGAATACTTGCCTGGTGATATTAACCGATCCTGATAGTCCGGATGATATGGACTGAGAGTTTTCATCAGAGAGTATATGGACAGTGCAAAGAGTCCAATCATCACAATATAGAAAGCAACATAGTAAAGACTGATGTACACTGCAAAGAAAAAACAAAAATAAACACATATAAGGATTCACCAGATTAGACATCTTGCTGCAATACTTTGTTCTTGAAAAAACTACATTATAAAGCACACATTAAAGGAATAAAATCATATTCTCAACAGTGTATCTGCACTGGAGAATATTTGTATTTGTCTTTAAACGATGCTTTTCAGCAATAAAGTAATACAAATACAGCACTTAGCAATTGATAATGTGTTACCGGTCTCTCTTCTCCTTCAGGAGTAGATCACAAAAGAATAAACCAACTGATTATACAAATTCTTCGGATTTAATGTAAATTGCAATATAAATTAAGCTTAAAAATTGGAGAGCTTATTCTCATTCCTCATATTTTGTAGATGTGATGCACTGATTAAACTGATTATATGCAGATTTTTCCTAATGTCATCACTGTCCACACATACTTACTGTGATCAATTCAACTCCACTTGTAAATACTGTCTGTATGAGTGGATACATATAGTGTCTTCTGGAAATGAAGGTTGTTATGATGAGTTGGTGAGTGATTTTGAAAAGAGTAGATGATTCTCATTTGTCCCATTATTTCTATTTTCAGTCCCCAAATCATAAAATTATTAATATAACTATAATCTATTCCAATGCTTATATCAGTTGTGTGACTCATTCTTGTAAATATGAAGATATAAAACTTGGTCTATATGTATTTTGGAGTATGGATGCTGTGCTTTAGTTTACCAAATTATCAAAATGTTTTAACATTTTGAGACCATATGCTTGTGAATTTACCTTGATCTGTATATGATCAAATGTTTATAAAATGATACAACCTGTGTTAGTTCAAACCTACCCCACTTGATTAAGGTCCTTCCCATAAGCTCTCCTGTGTCAGGATTCCATACAAAACGACCAAAGTTTTCCATACGTTGGCTGCATGTCTTTTTTTCGTTGAAAGTCGCCATATTCCACAAACAAGATGGAACCCTTTTACCTCCCAATACAACCAACACACTGAAAAGGCGAGCTCTGTCAATGCCAAGACTCACTTATATAGCAAATTCTGAAGGTTGATTAGATGACATTGAGTTCTACTGTGAAATCAAATGTAACGCACTCCCTACATTAGCATAGCTATCTCAAATACAAAACAAAACCCACTGCTGATAGCATAAAGAAAAGAATTCTGTATATCTTATGCCCTTACCTTCCCTTAATACCTCAGTAACAACACTTACGCATTTTCTATGGTTGGTGAACCACGTCAATTTGATTACTTTGTTTACTTTGATAAGGGAGAAAGAGTACAGTCACTAAACCTGTTGAGATGTCTACTTAAAATGTAGCTTTTAGCCAGACCCAGTATACAGTAATTTAGTGTGTAAATTAAATATTAAAGCAGTATTTCTCGAAGTATGCTCCATGGAAACCTAGGATTCCATTTTGTATTTCTAAAGGAGACATGGGACACTTAATCAAAAATAATACTCTGTGGAAAGCATTATGATAACCTTGAAAGGGCAGTGAAAAGAGGTTGTTAAAATCTTGAGTCCCTGGCCCATGTCTGGAAGGTGTTTTAGATCTCGGGCAGTTGTGTTTAGTTACAAGAATGGGCCCTTGAGTTCCATGAATGCATTTGGAGAACAAATAGGGTTCCATAGCTGAAATAGTTTGGGAAACAGTGCACTAAAGCATATCAAGCTTTGCATTGCATGGACTGGTTCATGGATATGGCACCTATAATACCATGTGCATAGAAATTGAGGGTTAGAAATATTTAAAAAATGCAGTACTTTGCAATGCCTTTTATCTTGGATTGCAGAAGAGACAAAAGTACTTTCCCTATATACTCTTTCTGTCTAATTAAAAACACATTTATAACAACAAAATCAAAAATCAAAAGTAACACAACATTTTAATAATGTTTACATTTAAAATGACTATTTCTACAAAATATATAGTTATAATGCATTACTAAAATTTTTCAGATTTAACCGATTTAAAAAGCAAAAATGAAAGTTGCCAATTTAAGAAAAACAATGTTGTTGTAGCAGGTGGCAGCTGGAATGATGGCTGGGGAGGAAGGTGCTGGTACAGCTGTGCATGGCTGGATGATGCTGGTGTGGGCCCAGGCAGCAATTCCCACTCCTCATATGCCACTCAATGGCCAGCTTGTGTGGATGGTTATGGGCCCTCTTGAATGTCCTGGCATTTCTCTTTGACCACTCCCACCTCCATTGGAGCCTACACCTGTTGCTCTGTGGCAGGCCTTGTCCTCCTGGGAACTGAAATGGAAGAAATAAATATATTTGAGTTGGTTTCCCTAAACAATTGACAGCTATGTGTTTCCATATCCTTGACATCATGGTCACCTGTGATTGACTGAGGTGCTTGGGTTACACAGATGAACCATGGCCTGCATAATGAGCATTGTGAATCATGGCTTATGTGAATATATGTACTGCAGGTGCGGTGTGCCATCTGGATGTGCATCAGACATGTGCTCTGCTGGATCTGCTGTGCAGTGTGTGAGTCTGACCAATCTGTGACATGTTCCCAGCAATGGTTGTTAATATGCAGCTGAGACATGGTCCAGGTTAGGACAGTATATGACACGCACATGCAGTACTACAGAGTCTGTATCCACATATGGAGCAGTGCGCACACCCAGATATGTTCTCTCTTTTGAATGTCAAATCAATCTTGATATAATAGCAACTTTTACTCCTAATCAGTTTAAACTGCAGGTCTTAACCAGACATTTCATTAATACAAATTATGCAAATTATATGTTTGCTACCAGGATTTACATAGTTATTGATGCCCCATATATCTTCAGTCATAACTATAGGGCTTGCAATGCTTTTGTTTGTCAGTTATAAGGAGGCAGAATAATTCTAGGGGGATACAGCTCACTGTATACACCAGCCAGAGTACAAGATTATTTATATATACATGCAAACATCATGATATCTGCTGGGTTTTTGTCCACCTCATCCCCCCACCTCCCACAATTTCAAACACCAATGTGTGTGTGTGATATGATACTCATTTTGCATAGTTCTTGGCACACCCGTGTTGACCTGTCCTCTTAGGCCCTTCACTGCCGCTGGCTGAATCCAAGGCCAATCACCGTTTGCACGTACTGCTTTTGCCTCCTCTGACATCTTCCTCTTTACCTTCAGCCGGCTGTCGTCATATCTGTGTTTCACAGACTTTACGTCTCTATTAGAGATACCTAATGCCGCAACTGCTGAAGCAATCTTGGACAATCTGGGACTCTTGCTTATGGCTAGCCCTCACATCTCTCCCATCATGAATGATCCGATAGCAGGCACAGATTTCTCTGAGAAGGACGTTCATCTCTTCTGGGCTATAATTGGGGGCCCTGTACTTTGCCACAGCCTCTTGCGCTACCAACTGTGCCTGGGGCTCCTGGTATTCCTGTCCTCTACCTGGGGCCAGTCCCTCATCCACACTACCCCACCCCCTTGGGATCAGGCCCCTGACCATCTGCCCCTCCACCTGGGGGGCACAACCCTCCCCACCTCCTGCTCTCCTCCACCTGACCTCCCTGACCTTTATCTCCTTCCCTCCATATCTCTAGTTCTCCTCACTCTCCTTCTCTCCTCACTCTCCTCTTCTCCTTCTCTCCTCCTCTCCTCCCTCTCCTGCTCTCCTCTTCTCCTCACTTTCCTCCTCCGGTGTTCCCTTCTCTCTCCTCCTCTCCTCTCTCTCCTCACTTTCCTCATCTACCCTCCTAAGATAAATGAAATAAAAAGAAGGATAAAGAAATATATAAAGAGTTTTCAGAAAAAAATGTTTGCATAACCTTATTAAATGATTGACAAGATGTACCTTTGCTTGTAAAAAAATCAGCAAATTATTACAATGAACACACTTTTTTCTGTCCTTTGAATGTGCTATTAAAGCACCACAAGGGACATACTTAAATATCCTCTTTTGAAAAACGACACTTTAAAATAGGGAGGAATGAATTCATTATTTAAATACATTTTATATGCTATAATGGCATTTTACATAATTAACTAAGGTATGCATAGTTAGAACTATGTTATTCCCAGTAATAACAAATGGATGTGAGAGCTGGACAATAAAGAAGCCTGAGCCCCGAAGAATTGATGCCTTTGAATTGTGGTGTTGGAGAAGACTGCTTCAAATTTTTTGGACTGCAAGAAGATCCAATCAATCAATATTACAGGAAAGCAAGCTAAACTGTTCACTGGAAGTTATGATCATGAGGCTGAAGCTCAAATATTTTGGCCATATCATGAGAAACTCTGTAGAATGTTTGAGATGCGCCATTGTTTACACACTTGCAAAAAGCAAAGTATAGGGGAATCCTAATTGTGAAAATAGCAGACAACAGGCACTATTCTATTGGCCAGATCGTAAAGTTACACACACTTAAAGTCGCTGTTAAAATTACCACACAATCTTTAAGCTACTCACATTCTGTTTACCGGTTACCTGCCCATAATCACAGGCCAGCCAAAGACGCAACATCTGCCTTACATCTCCATAGTTTTTTATGCACAGCTCGAACATTACAAGCGATAAATAATTATAGTTACACAAAACTGATACTCTATTAGAACCGTAGGTCTAGCTCAGAAATTAAGTCTGAACCGCAAATAGAAAAAGTAAGTTTCTGTCAAAAATATTATGAGTACTAAATAGATTTTTCAAACACTTATTATAGCTGTAACAGCAATTAAATACACAGTACTGTACTGTACTGCACGGGAATACATTAGAATTAATTGCAGAACAGTCTGAAACCCTTGGCTTAAATATTTACAGATGATATGAGCACGCCCCCTGAAATCCTACTTAAAATCTTACTTAAAAAGGCAGGATTTACATCTTTATGCATAGAGTTGTGAGCTTGAGTCAATAGAATACATCTAAACATTTAGAGAAAAAACACACAGCCAAAATGACGTGTTATAGTCACTTACTGGCTTCTAACAGAATACGCTTTTAACAAACAATACAATCATTGCAGCTACTGACATACTGATTATTAAATAGATACAACAGAGGTTCCAAATATGGAATCATTTCAAACTACAATAGGTACTTTATCTGTTGAATGTTATTTAAACTTATATTTAATTACAGTAGATTGAAGCTTGTAAGTTTTACTTGTTTTGACCTTCCCTTCGAGCACTGGCTATTAATAGTGCCATGGTTACAAATAACTGCTAATTATTGCCTGGGGTATGCATACATTGCTTTCAATATAAAGTAATCTGGCACTGGGATGAATGAGTAAATACTGACCATAGGAGTTATACCTTGACACTAAGTGTACACAATGGTAATACACTGTAATGACATTAGTATTCAGGCTATAAAACAGGAAAGCACCCAGATTCACTGTATTCATAACCATGCAATCCCCAGACTGAGTCACAGTTTCCCCAGAGCTGCTAAATGGAATATTGGTGTACAACAAAAATAAACAAAGGATTATGTGACTAGGAAATACAAAAAATAAATGTTAAGCTTTTCACTGTACAGTACTAAATTTTGAATGTCCACATATTTTTCTATAAAACAGTTCACAATATAACATGCCTTGTTGCTACCCTCCAATAATTTAAACCCAGTCAATTTAAAGTAATGGTCTACAAGTGAAAGTCTCCTCCCAAATCTGTCACTGAAAAATGAAAGTCAGGAGCTTCATACATTGCAGTCATTAGTTGGTCAAAACTTAGGTTTATAAGCCGATGGTTACTGTGAACATGTACTGTATGTGCTTGTTCCTGACACCACTTTGGACATCTAGCTATAAGCATTTGTCTGTATAAACCAAAACCCAGACATACTGGTATCCCCTCTACTGGGGAAGTAATACAATTTCATACAGAGGACCAGGAGACTAGCTAAAAAGGATAACAGCAACTGTCGAGTCCGGAGAACAGGCCAATAGCCTAGTAACACTGGGTACTCTCTCCCAAATGGTATGCCTCAATATAACAGTAAATGTGATTGTTGTTTTCCAATCAGGTTACATGCTTCTGTTGTATTTCTTGTACAGAGAAAACATGCAGTGAGAAAGCTTTTGTGTATTGGTTCTTGGATCTCATTTCTCTGGAGGTGATTGGAGGGGGATTCGTATAGTGATTTTCTAGATTCCCGAGACTCCAGTAGCCATATCATAACATGTGGTATTAGATGTTGCAACCATGTAACACGTATAATTCTATATTTGGCATTGTTTGTATATTGTTGCCATTTTGGAACTATTATTCTCCATGTAATAAAATAAAATAAAATGCTGCTATTTTGCCAATAAGTTCCTCCTCATTTTTTTCCATACATTAACATTTAGTAAGCCTGACCCTCTTTTAGATGCAACTGGATTTTGGATATAGATCAAAAATAGAAAAACACAAAGTTAATTGATCAGTGAGATCAGCAAGAAGAGCCTTTGCTGGTCTGTCATCCTGAAATATGGAATGGTAGGGGAAGAATGCAATTTGACCACATGTGCACATAAAACTTCACATATATGAAGTAAGGGCACTCAGAGTACACATAGCTTTTGACACAAGCTTTACTGTGTTCTCTGCAAAAGGTTTTCCAGAATAATAACTGAATTGTATTGTTCAGATTTTTTGGTATTTCACGTTTTTACGTGAAATATATTTAATCCCTTTTTTGTTGTGTTGATATCAATGTGAACTGTGTGCTCATGTTCATGGACAATCCTATACAAAAGAATATAGAAACTCACAAGCTTTAAAAAAAGCAATGAGGGTTGATGTTTTACTAAGAAATATGTATTTTAATAAAAAAAAATCTTAAATTAAAATAATTTGAAAATGTACTGTATATACTCGAGTATAAGCCGACCCAAGTATAAGCTGAGGCACCTATTTTACCACAAAATACTGGGTAAAATGAGTGACTTGAGTATAAGCCGAGGGTGGGAAATGTGCTGCCCCTGTGTCCCTCCTGTGCCCTCTGTGTCTCCCTCTTGTGTCCCCCTCTCTCTCTCCCGTGTCTCTTCTCCCCTCTCCCTTCCTTGTGTCTCTTCCCCCCTCTCCCATCCCTGTGTCTCTTCCCCCTCTCCCTTCCCTGTGTCTCTTCCCCCTCTCCCTTCCCTGTGTCTCTTCCCCCCTCCTCATTCTCAACCTCCCTCCTCAACCCCACTCCTCATCCTCAACCTCCCTCCTCATCATCCCTCCTCATCCTCAACCCCCTCCTCCTCAACCCCCTCCTCAACCTCCCTCCTCAACCCCCCATCCTCATCCTCAACCCCCCCCCCCCATCCTCACATGTGCGCAACATGCGCGCCACGTCATTAGCATATACCGGGTGCCGGCACCCGGTATATGCTAATGCTGTGACGTCACATGCAGGCTTTTTATCCTTAAAAAAAGGGCTGAAAAACTTGGCTTATACTCGAGTATACACAGTATGTATAAAATAACAATTTAACTCAAAATATGTTTAGAGATTTTCTGTCAATGAGAATTTCAAGAAGGTCAGAGCCGAACATAGAAACTTACAAGAGAGTAGCACCAGAATAATATAGGAAGTAGAAGACACTGGCCAAGGGTGACACCAGAATATGGTAAAGCTTATTGTCCTGAAAAATACTTTCTGATTTTCTGTGATTATTTAATAAATAGTGAGACTACAAAGTTTAGCTCTCAAACAACTGCAACATTTCATGCTCTGCAGCATTCAGTGATATCCTTTATACTGGCATTGTAATATACAGGGGTGTAGGAGCCAGAATAATTCTGTGGGGGTGGGGGGGGAGGGAGGGGGTCAGCTCATTGTATGCACAGGCCCTAAAATAGCTTATTTATACATACAAACAAATATAGAAAAATCTTGGGGGTATTTGTTCCCCCCCTTCCCCCACGTTTCTATACCCATGATAATATAGGTGGTTGCTTAACAAGAAACAGCCCTAAAGGATTGGGGTAGAGCTAACAAACACCACCTCTACTGGTATTCACGTTCGGTTGGCACTTGAATGGATTTTACCATTTGCACGGGAAGGCCGCAGGCTGATTAATTCAGTTGACAAGGTAAGGGTTGAGGCAGGTAGTAGACAAGAGGGGTTGGGGTTGCAGGCCAAGGTCATACACAGTAAATCAAATAATAATTTTAGGATATGGAGACAGCAGATGAGAACCTTGCTGAGCACTGGAATGGGGATTCTGTACAGCAGTACATAGGTACATAGGTGATAACCTAATCTTTTGATGTTCATGATATTGTTCTGGATGAAGCACTTTACTTGCAGATCATTCAGAGATGGATAGCAATAATGGAGGAAACAGAAGATACTGACCGAGGGTGAAACACGCAGATGCACATTTCAATATGCAATGTATTATGAAATGCACACACAATAGACACAATTGAATATTTGTTGTATTTGTGCATTTATTTAATGGATAGGTCACTGCTATATACTGCAAACTGTGATAACAATACAGGTACAACAGAATATGTTTTAATGCTCTACATTAAATCCTGTTCATTAACCTTAGACCCTGTTTTTATGTGATTAATGACATTTGCAAAGTATATAAATTCACATGGTAATATTTATCATGAATGAAGAATTCCTAAATTAAAAATTATTCTTAAACCTGTATTGCATTTAATTATTCAGTAACGCAAGTTTTGGGTTAGAATAAATACAGTACAATTATCTGGTTTTGAATTTAAGACCGTTAAACTTAATCTTGAAAGATCATGTTTACATTGTTTACATTACACATCAATTTCCCATCATTAGGAATCAGTTTAATATGCAGTTGTCTTGTAGTATAGGATTTACAGTTATGCACATATCCCTTTGTTTGATCTGATAGAGGTCAAGTTCAGTAATCTTGGTCTTATAGGATCAACACTGTCATTGCCTAGAAGAAGCTGCTTGGGGTCATGGCATATCCCATCAGATAATTTCTTAGCTGCCAATGAGTTTGTACCATCATTCACATCTGTCAGAAGATAATGTGATCCATTGTATCACATATATAGTCATTCCTCCCATCATTACTTTTCTTATCTGTAAGACTCTGTTATAGTGTTCATGTATATCAGAATCTCCATGTGTTTTTAAAGGCATATTGCCATATTTGGTATGAAAAGCTTATATAAAAACATGTTATGCACAAGTAATTGTATCTACCACTCTGGATCACTCGTAAAGGGACACTGTCATCCCAAGAAAAAGTTGATTTCACCTTAAAGAACATGAAAAAATAATTGCCTTTGTATTAGCCATGTTTCTCTATGGTTATCAATTCCTGAGATATTCTGCATTATTTGCCAAATGTGTCTAAGTACTAAGTACAATGCTATGATCTTGACCTTCCAACATAATTTAAACTTTTCATCTGGTAGAATACATCTACTAGTGCCATACAGGTGATAATGATAAGCTGACATAAATGTAAACATTTAAAAGATTCTAATTATTAGACACAAAGCATACTGTAAATGTGTTAACAGATTACTCAGTAAATCAGTCCAATGAACAAGCATATTGCAGATCAGTAACCCAGTGCAAGGTAACACAGGGCTACATAGCACCCATAGTGACCCACAACATTGGTATCCCTACCCCCATTTATAATGGATAAGCATATAATTACCTTTACCTTCATTTTTTTTAAGATTTAAACGTAATTGTGTAAAAGCAAAAAAAGATAGCTTTAGTCATTTTTTTTATTATTATTTTTCATTGTGCTAACTTTTCCAAATACTACTACTAATAATATGACTAATAAAGTTTCAAGTCATTTTTTTATAATAGAAATCCTATGAGACAAAGAATACTGTTTACCTTGAACCTGTCAGGGCCCATGCCAGAGTTTGATCACGTGGCTGAGCATAAGTATGACAGATTTGTGCCGCGGCAGCAACAGCTATGAATTTTAGAAACAGATCAGTCAAAAATACCTCTCCTAGCTTTTGATGCTGTTTATCCTGATAGGTTGTGGTTAAGCCCAGATCTTTCTATAAGTCAACAACATCTAATTCTATTGCTGTTCTGGCCTCCTCACAATGCCTGTTGCAGGTTTCTGAGACTGGGAGTACTTCTATTTGCTCCTGTGTCTTCCCACTCTTCAGCAAACTAAAATCAGCTTTCACGTCTGCACCAATCCTGATACATCCTGATCTCACTAATGTGTTTGTATTGTAAGGAGATGCTGCCAAAGTTGGTGACTGAGCAATATTGTCACAAAGGAGAACTTTTGGGAGCCCACTCCAACTGTGTACCTTCATGTCTAAAAAATTCTTGCCCGCAGAATGTTATTATGATGTCAGAACCCAGAATAATTGTCCATTAAGATATCTGTGAAAGAATGGAGGTATTTGCTGAAAGGAGCTTCAAAATCAATTCTGAATCTTACAGACCATAAACATTTACAATTCTTAGAGTCTGCTCAACAAGCCTGGCATTCCCTGTTCTTTTCAAGGTTTTAATTTGTCATTAGCTACAGTTGCTACTACTTCCAAGAACTGTAAAGCAGATGCTCTTTCTTGGCCCATAAACCTGCCAGTACTCCTCCGATCCAAGAAAAAATCTTGTCTGCTGCTCAATCTGAGATATCTCAGGAAACTATACCACCCAGAGGACAAGTGTTTGTGCTTTCATCCTATCGTAAAGATGTCCTAGAACTATCTCACACCTCCTGTTGGTCTAATTATGCGGGTGTTTACAAAACTCTGGACCTGTTATCCCATTATTTTTGGTGGCCTAAGGTTTCTACTGATGCCAATAACCTTGTAGGAACTTGTAAAACATGTGACAGATCCATAACCCACAAGTCTCTACCATTTGGGTTGCTCCAAACATTCCAGCTCATTCATGGACTCATTATGGACTTTATTACTTACCTCCCTCCATCCAGATGAATGAATGTAATATGGGTAGAAATAGATCAGTTTCCGAAGTCCATTTTGTGCCACTTACTAAGTTACCCTCTGCTGCTGATCTTGTGGATCCATTTCTTTGTAAAATCTATAGACTACCTGGAGCTCCCTTGGAAATCCCGTTGGACTAAGGAGTTCAACTTGTCTCCTGTTTCTTGAGATCCTTTATGCAGAGACTAGGTATATAACTAACATTTTCTACAGCGCATCACCCACAAACCAATGGTCTCACCGTGAGAACCAATCAAGGCTGGAGCAATATATCAGATGCTTCTTTTCTGCAGAACAGAATACATAATTGATCTCCTACCCTTGGCTGAGTTCGCCCATAATAATAAATGACATGATTAAATACTACACCATTTTATTCAGCTTTATCCTACAATCCACTTTGTTTGCCTTTATCTGTTCGTCCTACTGGGAATCCTGCAGCTGAACGAAGGGAAGAGGACATTCATCAAGTGTTGTCTTCTTCTCAACGTATGCTTAATGAAGCCCCCATTGATCATAAGCGTTATCCTAACCACAGAAGAAAATAATTCCTAGTTCTCCAAGAAGAAGCTTAAAGTTATATGTAAGTGAGCAAGGTTATGAATGCATCTGATAGAGGAGAATTAGTATTGTATGAAAACATGTGTTATATAGAAAAGTTCAGTTTACTTACAAAGTTATTTGCACAATTATGTCATTATGGACAAAGGTTATCAAAGTATGCATACTGTTTGTCACGGAGTCTACACAGATTCCTTGGGTCGGCATGCAGCACCGTGTGACCCGCCGTAGCCTGGGGTGTGCGCGATTGGTTGGTTGCAGGGGGCGGGACTTCCGCCTGTTACTCTGGCTTTTCTTCAGTCTCCGCATTGGCCTCATCTGGAGTGGATGGAGGTCTTGGAGGCTCCAGTGGCATAATGTTGAGTACTGGTCAAACACTGAGATTACCACCCCAGCTAATACAGCATATTAGGGGCAAGGGCTAATGTGTGTGTTTTCGTGTGTGGCTGTCTCTTTTGTCTTTATTTGTCCCTGTGTCCTATTCTTTTCTGTTGAGTGGGTTCCCGCTGCCTGCCGTCAATGAATGCTACTGAACTAGAGAGGTTATTGGCTGAGGTCAGGTCTCGCGCCTTAAGCCATGGAGTGAGATGGGTGCAGGAAAGGCTGGGGTCATCCCAGTCTTCTGCTGAGGACCTTCAAAACATTGCTTAGGCCCAGACTGCCATGGCTAGTGGCCTGGGCAATAAAGGAGAGGTCAGTGGGTCATTTCCCAACCCAGCCAACCAGAACCACCAGCCAGCCGTCCACGGGATGATAGGACCAGGATGACCACGGGGGCTACGGGTGTGGTTCAGGAAAATCAGGAGCCCATACCCCCAACACCAGAGAGGGAAGGGCCCACTGAGACTGGTGACAAACCAGCTAGGCCACAACATAAGGCGACTTGTACCGACTCGCAAGTAGTCTGTCCACCAGTGGCGACTGGTGAACTTTCAAGTTGGAGGGGCACCAGAGCCAAACTTGGCTCCTCTCCTTACACAGACCCCACCCATTTATAAACTCCTCCCCTTAAGTCATATTGACCTTCATATGCGCCACCCAGTGACCTTAAACTTTCCCCGCCCATTGAAGTAGACTCGACCCACTGATTTTTTAATACTTTTAAAAAATGTTACAATCTTGGAATTCAGGCAAATAATAACATTTCTCTTCTGCATGAATGCAATGAAACCCACCAACAGCTGACACTCCTTCTTAGGGTGTCTTCAAGTGTAGTAGTCAAAAATAGCCGCAGAGTGTTTGGACCGAATCAGAGAATGCAAGATCCCAACCGTACTTAAAAACATTTATGAAACCAAGCAAGACTATCTAGGCCCCAACCATTCCTAAAAAATCCATATTATACAAAGTGTAACTATATAGGCCCCAACCGTAACTAAAATAAAATCTATTATGTTGAGCGGGACTATATAGGCCACAACAGGACCTTAAAAACCCACATTACTCCAATCAGGACTATATAGGTTCAAACCGTACCTAAACAAACTTAAAATACCAAGCGGAACAATATAGGCCACAACAATGCCATGGGTATATATATATATATATATATATATATATATATATATATATATATATATATACACACATATATACACACATATATACACACATATATGGCACTCTGACTTTTGGGCGAGCGCCAAAATGGAGCCCTAACCCTCTAACCCTAACCCCCTAACCCTAATCCACTAACCCTAACCCTCTAACCCTAATGCCCTAACTCTAACCCTCTAACCCTCTAACCCCATAACCCTAACCCCCTAACCCTCTAACCCTAACCCTCTAACCCTAAACCTCTAACCCTAACCCCCTATACCCCTAGCCCCCTAACCCAAACCCTCTAACCCTTACCCCCTAACTCTCTAACCCTAACCCTCTAACCCCAACCCTCTAGCCCAAACCCTAACCCCCCTAACCCTCTAACCAAAACCCCTTAAGCCTCCATGCCCTAACCATAATCCTCTATGCCCTAACCATAACCCCCTAACCCTCTAACCCTCTAAAACTAACCCCCCAACCCAACCCTCTAACCCTAACTCTCTATGCCCTACACTGCCCCATCTACTCCTTTCTCGCTTTTCAGGATATGTGCGGGTGCATTCTGGAAACTTTCACCAGAATGTGTCACGATTTTTGGGTGCCGTTGGCCCATAATAAGACGGAGGGTCAACTTTGACATTCTTGGGGATTCAGATTGATTCCCAAAAAACAGAATGCTGTCTTCCACAGGAAAAAGTGTGCAGGAGGAAGGGGCCAGGAGGGTATCAATACGGTGGCTGCAGTCCATAATAGGGAAGTTGAATTTTGCCCACAAAATTATCCCCATGGGTAGGATCTTTTGCAGAATCATTGGCGACCGCGGGCATCATGCGCGCACTCCATTTCATTAAGGTCTTGAGAGCCATGCGGGATGACGCAAGGGTTTTGGTTCCGCACTTATACACACAGGGATTGCCTTCAGCTCGGATTTGGAGCTGTGCACGAATGCGTCCGTGTTGTTTGGCTTCGGGGCATACTTCCGAGTGGAGTGGTGTGGCCAGCAGTGTAGGAGACGTTGAGTCTCACAAGAAACCTTGCTTTCTTGGAGTTGTTTCCCATAGTGGTTGCGGTCCACATATGGGCTCGGAGTTTAGGGAACACTGAGTGGTATTCTTTACAGACAACATGGCGTTGTTACGGAATGTTAACAGCCTCACAGGGGTGTCAATCACGGTGGTATGTCTGCTTCGGCATTTGATGCTCTGCTGCCTGAGCTTGAACATATGGTTTCTAGCCAGGCATGTTCTGGGATTAGAGAACGGCGTTGCTGATGCCCTTTCTCGATTTCAGGAGGTGTGGTTCAGGACTTTGGCTCCGGGTGCGAACGAGCGGGGCGAGGCCATTCCCACTGAACTTCCCACTGGTCAGGTAACGAGACTCATCAGACAGTCTGTTGCTCCAGCGACATGGGCAGCGTACAAAAAAGTGTGGACGCAGTGGAATGACTTGGTACAGGTGCCCGGGAGGGGGGGGGGGGGGGGGGCACGTCGGAAGAAAAATCACTAAGGATTCTGCTTTGGTTTCTGTTACAGTGCATGGAAGATGGGGACTCAGTGGGACATCGGGTTACTGCCCTGGCATTTATGTTCAAGCTGGCTGGGCAGAAAGACCTCACAAAGGAGTTTGTGGTACGACGGATCTTACGTGGCATGTTTACAGGTGATTGCAGGCAGGACAGGAGTCGGACGATCACTTTCTCCCTGTTGTTGCGCTTGACACAGGTATTGGAGGAAACTTGCAGGACCCCTTTCAAATGTCTGCTTTTACGCACAGCCTTTTCCCATGGCATTATATTGTTTCCAGTTTGAGACAGTGTTGAAGGCGTCTTTGCAATGGTTGGGTCTCAACCAGGCGGAATTTGGTACACACTCTTTCCGAATCGGGGCTGCTACGGAAGCAGCGAGGTTAGGACTGCCGGACGCCGTGGTTAATCGGATTGGGTAATGGGAATCTCAACACTTTTGGTCTTTGATACGGCCTTCGGCGGTGGTCTAATGGATGTTCTTTTATGCTTTCAGGGGAAAAGAAGCAGCTTTGGATTGTGGGCCACTCGTACATGTACTGGGCCCACCGGTTAGCTCAAGCGAGTGGGCTCTTGGACACCTGCGCCCATCGCTACGGACAACTCAGCTTACTGCTTATTTATGCCAGTGACAAAGATTTTGGGGTTGTTCCCATGCGTCGCTTGTTAAAGGACATGAAATGTGACTTGGAAAACTGGGCAAAGTGTCTTGGCCTCTTTATCATCTGGTCTGAAATGATAAAGAGGCATTCCTGGAGTGACGCCAGGGATCCGGTCTTTCTGGGCAAGGCTCGCCAAAAGATGAACAAGCAGATAACGAGCTTTGTACGGAAATTGGGTTACTTCTCTATCCGTTACAAGGAGTTTGACATGGTAGATGTGGACGAATTCTTCACTTAATAAAGATCGGCCTCGTGTTGGACTTCAGGGAGGGAATCAGGCTGGCATTTGCTTTAATTAGTGGCAGGGTCGATCGCAGATGCAGGAGGGGTCCCTCACCTACTCTGTGGTGGGAGGTGAGAGGTGAGGAGCCCGGCACACTGGCATAAGTGGTCGTGGCCCTACTTCATGGGCATGCTTAGAATAATCACTGGGGGGCCCTGGGCACGGGCCCAAGGCATGAGGTCACTGTCTGTGGCCGGCTCCTCCCTTAATTTTGTTAATATATGTTAATGATGTTATGGTAATTTACTATGCAAGTTAATAAAGCTGTGGCCCGTGTTTCTCCCACCCATTTGTCGTGTACATTTATATCCTCCATAAGCCCAATGGAACATGCTTGGCTAATGTCAGGCGGGGAGGCTGCACAGGCTCCCTGGGTCAGCACAGAGTTCCGCATGACCTGGCAAAGCCTGAGGTGTGCGTGATTGGTTGGTTGCGTCAGGGGCGGAACTTCCGCCCATTTTGCAGGCTTTCCTTCAGTCTCTGTGTCGGCCTCATCGGGTATCCCACCCACCCTTCCCTGTTGTAGGCTCTGTTGTAAGCTATGTTTAAAGTGAGGTTGTGCAGATAAAAAAAAAAAAAAAGAAACAAGAGGTTGCTCTCAGAGTGGGTTATCATACTGTGAGAACTAACCTATTAAGGTTAGTTTGTTTTCTGATGAGCACCTCTGACTTATTTGTTTTGTTTATGCAAATTACCCTTAGGGTTTAGTCTCCCTTAGAGGTATAGGAGACTCCAGACATGGACCCCTTGCTCACTGTGCTTTAGGGAGTACAGCTGCACCTCACTGACAAGGCCCAATGAAGGCCAAAACGAGTCTGATGTTTGCTGTTTCTCCTGTTCATGGTAGAATTGCCTGGTATTTCGGGGCTGGGTCACTCTTTTGAGTGGAACCAGACTGATATGCTGCAGGATATCTCTCCCTGTGAAGGGCACAAGTGACCTAAAAGAGGTTGCTCTCAGAGTGGATTATCATGTCCATATAACTAACCTTTTAAGTTTAGTTCGCTCTCCGATGAGCACCTCTGACTTATTTGTTTAGGTTGTAAGTATGTTGTAAGATATATTGTTTAAAAAAACAAAAAAACTTGGGAAACAAATCCAAAGTAAAGCAATCCTATTCCACAAATCGTTTTTTTCTCAGGCATGTCCCCCTGTGGGGAAGTTTAGTTAAGTGCAAGTCAGGAGATAAATATGATGCAATATCTAGCGATTATCAAGACCTTCTGTAGCCAATGTGCCACGCTCATGTTACTGGTTCTCAGAAAACTTGGTAGCACCCTGTTCTGCTATCCGCATTTTAATGACTGTACCTCAACATATTGCCGACAACTTATGCCCGTTATCTATATTTTCAAGATTTATCCTATTTATCGCTTTTATCTGTATCTATTATTTTTTTTGTGCTTAAATTAAGACAATAGGCAGAATTAAAATAAAACAAGTGTAAACTGGCAAGACATACAGTATCTAGGACATTGGTCATTGGGATGTATAATTTGAACTGGCCAAGATTTAGGCTACAATGTCTCACAAAAAAAAAATGTTTGCATTCCTGGGTATACAACATTGCTACTGAAAGTTTGTGTCCTCTTAACCTTGCAAAAATGATGGATCTAAGTTGAAAGTCTCTACCTTGCATTTTCAGCTGGACAGTAACCATGGCTTGAAACATACCATCAGTACCGGACCTATATTGGCTCCGATGATTATTACTGCCGCTTCATAATCCAGACCTTCACTTCCCCATCAGCAATGTATTAATCCAAGTCACAACCTGTAGCATACCTTAGCCACAAGCTCCTGGACTAAGAGGTTAGCTGTGCTACAATTAATTATTAATACCTGCCAGTAAATTGAGAACCAAGGAAACTGCAAAACTATTTGTACGGTAGAGTGTTTGCCATGGTCACTGACACAATCCCTTTTTATGGTTGAAACGGTTGACAGGGTACAAATGTTGCTGTGGCATTTGGCTCCCCAGTCCCACATTTTTCTGTACTATATAGACAAGGTTTGGCACATAGGAATGAAGACAAATTATCTTGAAAAGAGTAACTCTAATCCCAAGATATACAAAGGTGGTGCTGGGCCAGATTGGTCAAGGGGACAGCCAGCCATTATTATTATTATATATAGTTTAGAGTGGTGTTTGGATTAGACTCAATGTACTGTCTGTACAATGTTCCCAGTACAATGTACTGACTGTACTGTACTTCTCTGATATTGGCTACTCTGGTGCCTCTGGGGCTTTTTGGAATGTCCAGCATTTAATTCCCCAATCCCAACATCAACTGATTATTCCTCTTTGACAGTTACCTTAATGAATAGCTGGAAAACCCCACGGCTTCAGATACAAAAAAGCAAATGAGGGTGTTTATAAGATTGTAAACCGAGTATCAACCTTAAATTTCAAAATATTTTAGAGATATGCTACTTAATATGTGTAAAGAGACTTGTTTCCACGTGACATCTCTTTAATTGATCAATTGAACAACAGAATATTGGGTAACCATCTAGTATTATTATAAATAACCCTGCAATTAGTCAGAAAATTCCCAGACCATTCCCAGAGTCTCTTTGCAAGCACAGTGTCGACTATGAGTTGCTTCATGGTATGTGGAATGTGGTGTAAGATACAAATATACAGAGCTGATATAGTTTAACTGTAAGAAAAGTCACTGCTCAACTAGCACATACATTGCTTCCATCAGTGGAGGAGTGACTACTGGTGCAGCAGGTGCAAAGCACTGGGCCCACGATGGGTAGAATCCCTCTGCTACTAATTTATTAGAGGAAAGGATGCTCTAGGAGTAATCCGATAACCTACATAAAATTATTGTCTCTTTATTGACCCATACAGGCATCTACCTAGTATAAAGAAGTTGGAAAGTGGCCCTAAATAATTTTGCTGTGGGTCCTCCATTCACTAAATCCACCACTGTCACACAATCTCACACATTGAAGTTGATTATGTTTTACTCTCTATGGGCTCAATTTACTTGAGACATACAACAACTTCAAATTGAAAAAGACAAAAAAAAAGAAAATCAAATACATAAATAAGAACAAAATACAAAAATACATCAAGATCCACATTATTAGTCAGTAGAAAATTAGTATCCATCATTAAAATTCATGCAGCAAACGTTCCCCACTGAGGCTATACTTAGATATTGTCGCTATCTTTGTTAGTTCAACCAGTACAGTAATATGCAACCATGCGTATGAGGCCAATATGGACTTGATAGGTCTTAAAATACATGAAACAAAAATTGTATTGATAAACAGCAAAAAAAAAAAGGTTAAATTCACTGTGTTAAATTCAAATAGCAAAACTGGTTCAATTCACTCTGTAGTAAAATGAGAAAGAATGTTGTTGTTTAGACATTCAGTTGTATTGATTCTCTGTGATCCTATGGACTTCAGCAAATCTTTCTGCCACTGCCCCTTTGAGCTTCATCAAGTACATTGCTTCAAAGGCCTAATTTCTCATGATATGGCTGAAATATTTGAGCTTCAGCCCAATGATCAAACCTTCCAATTAACAGTTTTGCTTGATGTCCTGTAGCATTGAATGACTGGATCTTTTTGCAGTCCAAGGGACTCTAAGCAGTTTTCTCAAACACCACAATTTAAAGGCATCAATACTACAGCGCTCAGCCCACTATATAGTCTAGCTCTGACATCTGTTTATTACTACTGGAAATAGGTTAGTTCTAACTATGCAGACTTTTGTTGATAGGGTAATATGTTTACTTTCTTTCTCTCCCCAGCAGCAAACTTCTTTTAATTTTAAGGCTGCAGCTACCTTCTGCAGAGATCTTGGAGCCCAGAAAAATATAATCTGCCACTGCCTCTACTTCTTCTCCATCGATTTGCCAGGAACTGAGATTGCTGTTTGCCATAATCTTTGTCTCTTTAACCTTGAGCAGCAAGCCAGCTTTTGCACTCTCTTCTTTCACCCCAATCAATAGGTCCTTTATTTCCTCTTCACATTCACATTCAGCCACTGGCGTAGGAAGGGAGGGGGGCAGGGGGCGGACCGCACCGGGGCGCAACCTCCTTGGGGGTGGCACTAGCTGCGACAAGAACACTGGTCAGTTGCTGCTGATTCCACCCCTGAGCGTGTCTGTCTGTGTGTTTCTGTGAGTGTGAAAGTCTGTGAGTGTCTGTGTGAGTGCGTGTGTTTGTGTTTAAGTCTGTGAGTGTGTAAGTCTGTGAGTGTGTGTGAGTGTGTGTGTGTGTCTGTGAGTGAGTGTGTCTGAATGTGTCTGAATGTGCCTGTGAGTGTGTGTTTGTGTGTAAGTCTCTATGTGTCTGTGAGTGTGTGTCAGCCATTACAGTAGTATCATCTTCATATCTGAAGATGTTAATATTTCTCCAAACACTATTAATTCCTGCTTTTGATCAAAGTAGCCAGGCCTTACACATGATATATAAGTTGATAAAATAAGTTGATAATATACAACCTTGTCATACTCCAGATCTTGAAACATTTGGTTGTTCCATCTTGGGACTGTGGCTTCTTGGTCCACATACAAATTCCTCAGGAGGTGAATGAGATGATCTGATATCCTCACCTCTTTAAGAATACTCTAAATGTTTTTCTGGAACTTTTTGGCTTTTTGTATTATCCAGCAGACATTAGCAATTTGATCTCTTATGCCTCTGCCCAGCTTGCACATATGGTAGTTCTCTGTCCCTATATTGTTGAAGCTCAGCTTGCATGATATGAAGTATTACCTTTATATAAAATTAGATCAATTGTTCAATAATTATAGCACTTATTAGCACTGCCTTTTTGGGGACTGGAATGTAGATTTACCTTTTCAAGTCTACCAACCATTGTTGAGTGTTTTCCAATTTTGTTGGCAAATTCAAGCAACACTTTCATAGCATCATCTTTTGGGATTGTGAACAGTTTAGCTGTGATCCCATCAACTCCTGCAGCCTTGTTATCAACAAGGCTTCCTAGGGCCCATCTCACTTAACTCTCTAAGATGTCTTGCTCCAGCTCATTAGACAAACTATTGAGCTTAACAGTGCTGCTAAAATCCTTCCTGGTCTATTTATGTATAAATAGAAGTAGAAATTGTGAGATTAAGTCTTTTGTGTAGTGAAAGAGTATGATATGCTTCTTGTGGTGGTAATACATTGTACAAGCCTTTTCACTACAGAAAAAAACAGGATAAGCATTAAGTGTGAAGCCATATTTTAGCTTTTTCCTGACAGATTTAACACACTTTTCTACTAAATTTCTCCAAGACAAGTGGTCCCAAATTAATCTGATTTTATCTTTTGAATTTAGTAAATGTTAAGATAATTTTAATTGAACAACAAACTTGATAAGTGCACACAATTTTATAAGTTTTGGATAATACTCTATTTCTCCATTAGCCCTTTTCCCCACTATGTTTCTGTAATGCTACATTTAATAGACCTCATAGTTGTACAATGGAAGAGCCTTGTTCTTACGGACTATTTTTTGTTGGTGATAATTCATTTGTTTTTTTAATTCACATGATTATTAATATGGGACACCATGTTTGTGGTAAAATATTGTGGTAAAATATTTAAAGTAATGTTTGCTTCATTTGAATCACTTAAAGCATTATGTATGCAACTAAAGAATATTTCTTTATATTAAATATCTTTTTTTAAATGATTGCAAATGCCTTTGGTCAACTTTTTTGAATAACATAACGCATGTGATATGTAAGTAACAGCTACAGTATCTAGATAACTGGTGTCTTTTAGCACCTTAAAGGATTAAGAAGGATTTTGAAGTAAATTTGTTTAAGATATGATCTATAGCCAAATTTACTTTTTAAATAACTGTTGCTGCCTTTGGCATTTCAAATTATTATAAATAACACTGCACATGGGATAGGTAAATAATAACTGCGGTATCTAGATAACTAGTGTCTATTAGGTTTTACAATCTGCACCTTAGTTGCTCTGTAAAACACACTATAGAACGTCTGGACTAATCCAGAGATTTTGTTTTATATATGTCTTCAAAGACTATAATCCTATTTGCACTACAATGGAAGAAGTGGCATGTGTGTGCAGGCCGAGCAAAGTGATTTTCCCAGGGAAAATCTTTTTATCATTTTAAATTATAAATAAATTATTATTTAACACAACCAGTAATAATAGATAGTATAATAATGTATTATGATCCCTCTTACTTTAAGGTAGACAATTATAATTTACATTATGAACAAACAGTAACTGTATTGCAATAAATAATTACATGATCATTATTTATTATTTTACTCTACCACTATCTGCTTAAACTAAACTAAAATTAAGCAGATAAAGAAACAGACATACATAAATGTCAAAATAATAGTAATAATGTTGGTTTCTAGTCAATGACATTAAATTATATCTAAAATATATATATACACTTTTTGCCTTACAATTTAACTAAATCAAGATGCAGCAAATCCAAATCTATAGTGCTGATGCACTTAATTTCATAATATCATAATATATTAGTAGTAAGTGGCTGAGTTAATTTGTAAAAAGAGAAATAGAAACAGAGGGAAAAGCAGACAGCAAAAGAAATGGATAGAGAGAGAGAGACAGAGAGAGAGAGAGAGAATTATCCACCTAAGTGGATAAAGAGTTTATAGAGGTGTTGACTCAGGGGTATTATTTCTTTCACTTGTCATTTAACTCAGTTCTAATAAAATGTTCCTGTATCGCATCTGAGGACATCTGGATTATCATTTTATGCCTCAGATGTTTTTCTTCGCAATGTGGATTATGTTAATTGATGTTTAATTTTTATAATTTAATTATTTATTCATTTTTAAATAATTTATAACTGCTATTCTTTTCATCGGTTATTTTTTTATGAAGAGTACAGAGTGGACATGCCATACCCGATTGGAGATCTTAGTCTATAATTCTATCTCGACCAAGGGATTTTGCTAAGCCTGGGACACACCGTAGACTGTGGGCAGAATTTCCATTCAGTCAATCTGTGCTGTTCCTAGCAGCCCAGTTGTTCATGTTCGGTTCAGGATACTAAACAATCAAAGATGGATTTTGGGGCACTAGAAACAGTGGTAGCCAATTCTGCTTATATTACAGCTCGGGGTAGTTTTGATGGAGGATTTAACCCACAAGTCACAAGGAACAAGAAATTTCGATCCAGACTAAAGCTACCACCTATTTCAGAATGTGCCCATTTAAAGGACCAGCTTGATCTGGCGTTTGATAATATTTGTGTCAAACAGCCCATTGGAAAAAAGTTGTTTCAGGAATTTTTGGGAACTAATGAGTTTAATTCTGCAATGGAGCTATGGAATGATATTGAAGACTATGATGTTGCAGAAGATGAGGACCGCTTGGTGAAAGCTAAGAGTATTATAAACAAGTATCTTGATGCTCATGGAAATCATTTTTGCAGTTTTGTAGACGAAAAGACAATTATGAACGTAGTAGAGGAATCTAACAAAGTACCAGACGGGCTTTTTAAACAAATACTGCTGTCTACAATGGATTATTTAAAGGAAAATGCATTCCAACGATACAAAGAGAGCAATTACTTTTCTAAATTCCTTCAGTGGAAATGGCTAGAGGCCCAGCCTGTTGGAGAGGACTGGTTTATGGATTTTAGGGTCCTGGGGAAAGGTGGATTTGGGGAAGTGTCTGCTACCCAAATGAGGGCAACAGGTAAAATGTATGCCTGTAAGAAACTCAACAAGAAACGATTGAAGAAGAGGAAGGGATTTGAAGTAAGCATTTGGTCTTATATTAAAAAAATAATTTATATTATGCAGATTCACATGAGAATAATACAGCTATAGTCAGGCGATTTTGAATAATTTTTTTGGGTTTGCTGAAGATCATGTGACTTGTGTAACCATGTGTTTGAAGGTTAAAGTGAATCGCACTTGTCAGTGTTACTGTCTCCTTTCTATAGTACTCCCCTCAGCTGGTTATTCTGTTACTAATAGTAAAATCAATAGAAGTTAAAAACATACCTACATATATATTTGAGTCAAGGGCCATTTAATATTTAATAATGCTACAGATATTAAAGTGAAATACAATAGATTAGATGTAATGAACTGTTGAATAATTATTCCTATGTACTATTTATTAAGATTTAACATTTCCATGAATTCTCCAACACTTAACTCTTTAGTACAGATAGCCAGGTTCTGCAGAAGTAATTTTCAACTTCACAGTTTCCTTAAGTGCAAAGAGAAAATATAATCAGCCTTATTAAATTGCGATTCGGCAAGTTTAAAAGGGCTCTATTTAAGAACATAGCATATTTTTTTCACAGAAGTTTATAGTTAGTGAATATCTTGCTGTTGGATAGAAGTTCACTAACTAAAAACTTCTGTAAAAAAATATGCTATGTGCTTAAATAGAGCCCTTTTAAATTTGCTGAATAACAATTTAATAAGGCTGCTAATGTTTTGGAAATAAATAAATCCAATTATAATATAAGAAAGCATGTAAATTTGATTTTAAATTTGCTTTAGTATCCATAAGCAGTAATACTGTCTGTATACACTAAAGTATATGACTATTATTTTATTTTTAGCACTTTTTGTGTTGAATTTTAAGTAGTTGTTCTATTCATTTAATCGTAATACCTAGAGTTAAAATAAAATAAACGTACAAAAAGACAAAACCACCTGACGTCAAAGGAATTGGAGAAATAAATTCAAAGGATTGGAGAAATACAGTTTCAAAAACCCAAGTCAGAAAGACTTCAAAAATGAAGCCAAAAGTTAGAGGTTTAGATGGATATTGAACTTTCATTTGTATCATGCGTTTAAAAGAGCACATTTTAAACAATGTTTGGCCAATGTTAGTCCTTGGGGGGGCTGTATTCAGGCTTTATTTTCATGTTATCTCATTTGGGTTTGGGTAGATTGATCAATGGCTCAGTCAATGTGATTACTTATGCTAACACAAGGACGTGCTAAGAATATGATCTGTAAGTTTGCTAGGATATGGCTAGACAAGTGATCTGAAGTTTCGCAAAATTAATGACTTGATTATTTAAAAATTAACTTGAAAAGGAACTGAAAATCTGCACTTGAAATCATTTAATAAATGTTGGCAAAACTCTATTTAAACTTGGCAAGAGGAAGTGAGTTCTGGGCAGAATAATACTATTTTTGTGTGGACAAACAAAAATTATTCAAAATTGAAAATTTGGAAAATTAAATATATATATATATCTATATATTCTTCACTGTCTGTACCTTGAAGTAGCCCACTGAAAGATGGTGAATCGCATATAGCGATAAACATAAGTCATTTTAAAACTATTTATTTGCAAGAGATCAAATAAAACTGGAAGTGCTTACTATTTTCTTGCCATTCACCATGATATCTGCTATAATGTCTCTAACTTCCATCTTCTATTATAATAGAAAACAACCAGTGAGTTAAAACATAAAAAAGTAAGAAGCATTTGAAGAACATTTTTGAGTAGATATGAAGGCCAAGTTTTACTATATCAATAATTTATTCTGTTAGATCAATGCATTATCTTTTACTCTTTATTGTTGTTACAGATTTGAGTGTGTCGACAGTTGGACCTCATTTATTACAATTATATAATACTACTAAAAATTGTCTTCTCTCACCCAAAGACTTACGGTATATTATATCTAGGAATTCCCATAGACTTTAACCAGTCCAGAGATGGAAAGATTACCATATAATCATAAAAAGATGATGCTAAATATCATGGTAATCTTATTTATTTACACTCACAAATCAGATCAGTATCCATAACTTTAACCAACTTTTTCAAATAAATGGGATGTGTTTAATCAGATTATCATAACATACATAATAAATAAATAACAAATTGTAATAAAAAAAAAATAAAAAAAATTATATTCCTGCACAATAAAATTAAACACACATTTTTACTTTCTAAAAACACACTTTTGTCTAAGCTTTATTGGCCATAAACATTTTTTATTAACATTAACATATTTTAATAGCTGTTCTTTTTAATTTTTTCTTAGAATTGCTATTGTCATTATTATTATTCGTTATCATTATATAACATGGACTTTTCAATTTACACAGTTCCTGTATTTACTGTATGTCAACTAGTACTTTATGGGGAAATGTTACTGAATTTTTACTTATTATATGCTTTATATGCTGATGGAAAGTAAGAATAAGAACATAGTGGTAAAACTCAAAACCCTAAAGATTTGTCAAGTCTCCTTTTGTGCATTCAGTGACTTTGGGGATTTTTCCACTAGAGAGATTTTTTTAAAGCACATAACAAACAACAGACCCATTTATTATATGATATATGTATTTATTTATATTTATTTTTTAAAAACCACGCATTATAATGTTTTAAACTGTGATGATTGCCTTAATCAGGTGAGAGTAGACAAAACTTCTGACAGTGCAAAACTTGCTGCTTAAACTACCACTGCTTTCATTAGGTCTAACAGACAGCCCCTCAGTTGACATGGCCACACCCTCCTGAGACAGCAACAAAAAAAGAAGCTCAGTAAACAAAATTAAACATATTTGCACATAAAAGTGAAATATTTAAAGATTGTGATGGTATTTAATGATAATTTAGTATGCCCCATAGATTATTACATGTACTGCATGTCATTCATTTGTCTGCAAGGCTGCTCTACTTCAGTATCATCCCTTGCATAAAGTAGTATGCATTGGGGAGTGATCCTAAAAGCATAGAGCTGTGTTTTACCATATGTTGCTGTGCACAACTAACTAATGAAATACAGCCAACTTTTTACTTTTTTATCATCATGTCTCAAGGTTCCTACCCATTTTGTAGAAAATAACTGGTCATGTAATGGGGGAGTACACATTTCCGATGCCCTGCATTATTATTTTTTTAATTTAATTTATTTGCCCTTTCATTAACCCAGATCAAAGACACTCAGGGGGTCTTCCAATCAGTTATGGCTTATTAGTTTATGATGAATGTCTGAATAAATCACAAATCAAATTCCTGAAACTTCTTTGGGAAACTAGTGAAATGGAACTAACAAACTCTGATTTTAATAAATGTTACTCAGAAGGAGCTGTGGAGCTAATTCATTATGTTCTGACTTCTAAGTAAAACTGAGATTTGCAAAGTTTTTATGTCAGTTTGTGAGACCTACAAATATTTTTTAGGCCCAGGTGAGGGTACACTTTATAATAGCTATAATCATAAACACTTAAAGGGCCACCGAAGTCACCAGATCTGCTTGATCAAATGAAACGTTGAATGCATGTAAAAAAATATTTTCCTTTTTATAAAATGTTGCTAAAATGATTGACTTATAAATGTTTAGTAGTTTTGTATCCACCTCTGAATCAACTTTATACATAATGAGCTGCATTTCCTTTATTAGTTATATTGTTATTTTTCACCCATTGCTAGTCATATAGAGAAACAAACATTTAAATATGCCCTGTTAAAAACTTCACTCGAAAATAGGCAATATGGGCCATATTCAATTCGGAGCCCTAAACTTGATCGCAGACTGCCGAAGGTCTACGACTGTGTTGCGGGCTCCCGTTCATCTCCGATTGCGATGCTATTCAATTCTGCAAGCCCGCAAGTTAGTGGCCCAAAGCCGAAACCGTAAACCAAGCACTGGTTCGGAGCAGCTCAGGGTGGGAACATGATCAATTAAGCAGGCCCGTAACCTCCCATTTGAAATCAGCCAATAGAAAAGGAGACTGCCATTATTACGGCAGTAAAACATGGAGGTTTCATGTCAATCAATCAGACTCGCAAAACCTTCACAATAAAAAATTATAAAAATTAATGCCAATACTGTTCTAGTCCATATGGGTGGCCTGATATATATTAACTAATTGCTACCTGAGATTCATTTAACCCCGAAATGAAACATAAAATAAAATCTCAGATCTTGCTGATTTGCGAGCATGAGACTGTTGTGCAATTAATTCTAATGTCTTTCATCGCTTTCCCCATTATTTACAGTGCAGTAGTTAGTTTTTCTTTGCATTTACAGTGCTACGAATAGGTGATTAACCCCCTTGCAAGTCCTCTCTTGCACTCGTTAGATTTTCTCCTTCATTTGCCGTTTATGGGTGTGAAAAAAATTGCGGGCTTGGGGAAATTGAGCAATTGAATAGCGATTTGCGATTTTAGCCTTGTGAAAATGAGAGACCAAATGCTTCTGGAGGCTGTAAGTTACAAGTTTAACCATTGCCATTTTTTCAAGGCCGTAATTCGGGAAGCCGATCAGGGCCTGCAAAAAGACGCCAACTGAATAACAAATTAGCTTGCGACCTCACTTACGGGCTACAGGATCTCAATTGAATGGGGTCCTATGTTTTTAGAATGTTAAAAAATACTACAGCTTCAAAAGTAAAATACATGTAGTGTGATGTTCAATGATACTGTAGCAATAACTACTGCTCATAAGAACTAATGGAAACCTCATTAGTTTACAAAGACACACCCCGTAGTGAAAGAGAACTTGCAAGAAGCAGGCTCAGTAAAGAAAACTGAAGCCTGCAGTAAAGAATCATCACATATAATAGTTGTCAAACTACGAATCTTCGTCATGCTTTGCGAGGGACGCAGTTTGGTCCGCAAATGCGGACCCTCGCGAAGCCAGGGGCCGCATTTGCGGAAGGTGGAGTCTCCCACGTCGGCAGCAATGAGCAGGCGGAGGTGGAGGCTCTACGGCGCCTCACACGCGGTTACAAACACCCACACAACCGGCACTTTACCAAAATAGATCTAACAAGCAATTACTATATACGAACTTACACAAAAAAATACGAACCGCGCGCACCTGAAAACATTAAAAACGCAATAAATACACACAAAAAATACAAAAAGCTTACTTAGCAAGGGGGGGGGGGGGGGTCACCCAGGACCTCTGCAAGTAAAGTTAATCCTCAATTTAAGTCCAAATTCACGAGTTTACATACACGAAAATCCCCTAAGCGAGAGACTAAATGGCAGACGAAAAAAACGAAAACAAGGCTACAGGACCCTAAAGCGGCAAAACATCACCAAGCACATACGGCTTTTCAAAAAAGCCGTATGAGGTAAAGATACACTTTTAGGAAGGACGCTAAATCATACATACCCTCGTACCACATACACATTCGCCTCCATTTTACGACACTTACACAATACCGAAGTACACAGCTACACTAACGGCTTTCCCTCGCGCATGCAGCCTATTTACACTAAACACTGCACACATTGCTGACACGTACACCTCAGCTCCACAACACTGCAAACCTACATTGGATGCTGCAGGAACATCAAAACAGATTGTTAGCTCTTCAGCACAATGCTTCCTGCATATATTACTTAGAAATAGGTAAAGTATATTAATTTATTAATTATTTCATTGGCTAACAAGAATACATATACACAAAAAATGAAAAACAAAAAAATGATTGCAATAAACACAAAAGACATGCACCGCGCGCCTCACAACCAATGCCAACGCTGCTCATACCACACAAAATGCCCCAGGGGCAGCCTTGCAATAAGCGCAAAAAGCACATCAGCCCCGACCTTACAATGACAGCAAAAGCCCCTGTAAAAAAACATCCAACAGCCGCGCAATAAGCGCCAAAGGCACTCAGCGCCAGCCTCGCCATTTCATGCCCGTAATTTTTTGACGGGCAATTCGCTAGTTACATATAAAAGGGAAAAATTACAAACTGAACTTTTTTTACTTTCTGTAAACATTTTGTCCACTGTCAAGTTTAGCTATAGAAAATACCATATAGAGAAAGTGGTAATTTTTAAGCAACTGCAAGTTCAGACTCATTTGGTTCCTCTTTTTTAATAATTTCTATTTTTATATATTTACAGGATAAAACAGAAAACAGAAAAACTGTAAAGGGGAGGGGGGAATGAGACAAATAAGGTTAGGTAAGACTTGTAATAATAATAATTTTAAAAAGTGGAGAACTAGTATTTGATCTTACAACATTGTATATCAGATGTTGCCACTCTATCACCTTCTGCATTATAAAGCTAAAATATAATCAGTGTGACATTCACAGCCTGAACCTCATTATCTATGCAGTTTCTTGTGACAGGCTTCAGGGACTGTACAACCAATAACTAAAAAATTGCAATATTTAAGTAACTTTTTGAACTATTTCAAACATTATTAGCAACTTTGCTATCTTTGCATACCGAAAAGGGATTCTGCTTTATCTGAGTTTCTTACCCGTCTCAGTGCACATACAGATAGTTTGAACTAGTCAAGTTATTGAAAAGATGCAACAAAATTAAATTATGAATCACCAATATATCTGTACTTATCTAAATGTAATGAATATATTGATTGATATCACATTAGTTCATGCATGTAATCATACTGTACTTTGGTGATATTAAACTACAATAATATAATTATCTCTGCCGTATATAGCACTTATTCAAGAGGGTTCCTTAGAAAAGGGAAATAAAATCTGTAGTTAACAAAATGGCACTGAGATCCCCAAAAAACAAATGACATGCTACTGAGTTTATTTATCACATAGTATAAAAGAACTTAATGTTTGGCACACAGATGCAATATAATAACGATCAATTGGATTTTGATGCATACTTTTTTTAAACTCTACTTATTTGACATGCAAGAACTGCAGACTATTATAATGTATCTCTCTGTTTATAGGGTGCCATGGTGGAAAAAAGGATTCTCGCTAAGGTCCATAGTCGATTCATTGTGTCACTGGCATATGCATTTCAAACTAAACAAGAAGTCTGCCTAGTTATGACCATAATGAATGGAGGTGACCTTCGGTAAGTTGTGAACCTTCTAATATTTTTTTTTGTATAGTATAAATGTACAGCCAAATAATTTATTTTCATAATCTCTTATTTGGACTAAATTGCTATATGACTGTGCAATAGCTAAATATTCAGATCTCTATACATATATGCAGACATAATAATATAAATAAAATGGCATATTATGTTAAGGCAAGTATTTGCCTGCATGAATTTATGTTACTAGTGTGCATTACAAATGAGCTTCTAAATCTATTAGAGAACATTTCCTTAAAATATCTACAGCATTAATAGGTTATAGTTAACTAGTTTACCCAACTTTTTTTAAAATGTTTTTACTAGAGGCTTACATTTTTTTCTAAGCAGGTACTTCCTCATGAGCTAAAAGGCCAAGGGTAGTAAATTATTTCTTACAAAATTCACACCGAATGTCTTATGAAAATGAAGTGTAGGTCCAGAAACAATATTTTGTTGCATACACATACAAATGTGTTAATATAATGGTACTCAGAACACAGGAAGCAACACAATGGAAGTAACACAGAAGGGAAGTTTACATAGGGACTCAACACAAGTAAATGATAGCTTATTTCATTATTTGCAAGCTTCAATTGAGGTATATCATACATGTATTAACTAAAAGGAAGTCCTAAAGAAAGCAGCCCAAGGTCCTTATTATGACCTAGGTCTGCCTACTAAATACCCCAGCTAGCCAATTTAAATCACTGGCAGTTTTAGATGCCACATTCCCAGTGTACAGTTCTAAACTTACTGTGCATTAAAAGTCTCCTCCCACTTCAGGGAGCTGATAAGCAGAAACCAAAATGGTAGAACCATAATAATATCTAAAATGTAAAATATACAGGCTGTATTATTCTTTTTAAAATCTGGATATCATCGAGAAGTAAAATAATAAAATAAAAATGTGATATTTATTTATGGTAATGTGTAATTTTATTAGTTACTAAATGTATTTTAAATGTTTCTTAGATTCCACATTTACAATGTTGATGAAGAAAATCCAGGTATTGATGAACCAAGAGCTTGTTTTTATACAGCCCAGATTATAAGCGGGATGGAACATCTACACCAAAATAGGATTATCTACAGAGATCTCAAACCAGAAAATGTGCTATTAGATAATGATGGTAGGTGTATTCTTGCTGCTTGGTAATTGTATAAAGTAATTTCTTTATTTTAATATCAAAATGTGTGGAAATATGTGTAGCCTTTTTAACCTTGTATTTATATTTTTCATTAACTCCAACCAGGGTATAATTCAGTACTAGTTTTGGTTTAAAGTGACACAGATCTGTGAATGGAGTTGAATATTAAAGCGTATGCTTTATGAAACGAAGTGCTTTTATTTTTGGAAATGGTTCATTTTTAGAGATTCAATTTTATTAGGCCAATGTCTCACTTTTCCATTCCCCATTGAATACACTCTTTGCTTTAGGTTAGCTGTTAGACTTGTTTATCGATCGTAATGGAAGAGTTCTCATGAGTCTTTCAATGTGATAGAAGTCCATATAGTAACTCTTAGGGCTCTTCACTTTAATAACAGTAATCACTAGTCAATAAGATATGCTTTGTAGGAGGATCTTTATGAAGTTCTGAAAAAAGGAGACCTGTAGCTTCTGGCATTAGGAGAAAAGGCTCTACTATATGTGATGTGTGTTCTTGAACAACTTGTTTAAAAGGCCCATGATGACCTCCAACTTTGTCCTGCTTTGCATGTTGGGGAAATCTTTGTATTTAAGGAAAGCTCATTCATTCTACCCCTCTAAATGGGGGGGGGGGGGGGGGAGTTCTCAATTGGAATCACTGTTGTATTAAAATGATATTCAAAATATATTACTTGCTGTGCTCTTCTGCACACATCTTCAAGTGCAGGTAATAGTCAGGAATGAGTTGTCTATTGTGGCTATTTTAACTAATTGATATTCTATGACATAGTCTGTGCTTCACCTACGAGTAACACATTTAGACTAACTGATTACACTGGTCAACATAATTTTACTTTTTTTTGTCTCAGAAGTCGAACTAGGTGAACATTATAGTATGTTTTGTGCTGCATACAAATCTCTTTTTAGAATTTCTCTATCACATAAGGTTTTTAAGACACAGTGATTTTAAGTTTGCAGTATTACATATATTTACAATATGTACATAGTAAAGGATTAACTCCCCTAAAAGGTAAAAGTATAGGATTTTCTACTTTCTCAGGAAGAGCTCTCTTAAGGGTCCAACAGAAATCAGCAAGCATTGCTAGACTCCACGTGCCCTGGTACTGCTTTTCCATTTTGGAAATGTCCTGGTGGAATTGTTCACCTTCTTCATCGCTGAATTCAGGTGTGAATCCAAGAAATGGATTTTCAAAGACATGTTACATACCATGATCTTATAAGATTGCAAAAGATCAGCCACTATTTCTTTGTAGTTGTCTGCCTTATGATTCCCTAAGATGTTCTGACAAACACTCTTGAAAGATTTCCAAACAGCCTTTTCAGCCTGGTTCCAAGTTCTCATCTTTAATCAGTTGTCTTATTTGAGGTCATACAGAGACCCCCTCTTTGATCTTTGCATCACTGATCCTTGGGAATTTTTTTCTTAAATATGTAAATCCAGGTCCACTTTGATCCATTGCTTTGACAAAGTTCTTCATAAGACTGAGCTTTATAAGGAGTGGAGGTAGATACACTTTTTCTTGATCAACGAGTGGTGTATTGACAACATTCTTATGTCCTGGAGTTAGCGATGTTGGATTTGGCCATTGTTTCTGAGTGTAATCATTTCTTGGGTCGGTGATGTCGCACTTACAAATAAAACAGCTGTACTGTGTGTGACCAAGTTGTAGTCCAAGCAAAAGAGCGACTACTTTCAAGTAATCACAGATATTCCATTTTTATTCTTCATATTTGACTTTTTCAAGCACGAGTTTCATGCTCTCATAAGTTTCTTTGATATTGGCAGCATGAGCTAGTGACACTGATGGAAACTTATTTCCTTTGTGGAGAAACACAGTTTTCAAGCTAACTTTAGAAGAATTGATAAATAAACGCCAATCCTCTGTTTTTTACTGATGACCAAGTGCTTCCATGACAGAATAAACATCATTGCAAAAAACAAAAGTTAATCTTCAAGGGAAAAGAAATCCTCACTATGTCTATCTCTAAAAAAACAAACTTTAGTTTCCTTATGGAGAAGATTCCAGCCTTTCAACCTGGAGCTTAAAAGTTCTGCTTGTGTTTTAGATAGGTTCAAGTTTCAGACAAGGTCATTGAGTTCTCCTTGGGTAAGGAAATGTGGTTGTAACGATGAACAGGAACCTTTAAAAGTTTGATTAAGCCTTATATCATCATCATCACCATGCTCTACAGGATCTTTTTCTTGTTCATAATCACTAAGTATACTTCTTCTGGAGGCGTTGGCCCAGGCAATTCTTCCCTATGCAGCACTAACCTGATGGCAGATGGTAAATTCGGATATGTCACAGTGTGCTTTGATTTAGAACTGATGCCTGAAATGTTTGTAAGACAAAAGTAACAATCTGTGGTGTGATCTTTTTGTTCTCGATCAATTCGGTTCACCAAGTTGTGAGAAGCCTGACACAGGTATGACAACAAAAATGAGGGGCCCAGCTTTTATCTTGGTCACCGACTTTGCATCCAAACTAAACCTCATAACACTTCTTAATAAATGGAGAAAAAAACAAGTTTATGATTTTTAAATATCACCTCGCAGCAAATGTGGCAAAATGAGTCCGGATGATTAATACAATTTCTTGGCATTGTTCAACTTCATATTATGAACATAAAATGTACATAGAACTACACAAATAACAGATACTCACAACATTAGATGTTTCAAGAACAAACTCTTTCCACGAACTGGCCAGGAGCGCTAACTAATACAATAAACAAGCAAACAAGTGACTCATCATGCCTCAAGAGCATCATGTGACAGAATATGACTTAACTGTTTATTACTCTGGGCCCTTTTTACATTGACTAATCAGTAGAATTTATAACAATTAAAAATAATACTAGGATTTTACTGATATAAAATGTACATATCTTAATGCTGTATGAATGTGTTATATAGAAACAATGTATTATATTAAAGAGGACGTAACTAATACTATGGGTGATAGAACAATTCTGAGACCAGTTTCGAAATCAGTGGGATAAATTACATATAGCACAATCAATGAATTTTAGGAATATTTCAGCATTACTGCTGAATTTCCATCACAGACCGAAGGCTAATAACATTGCTCTTGCAGAAAAAAATAGGACTTTATCAGCAGCTTTATAAATATCTTAAATTGAGAGGATTGCTGCTTATATATCAGCTGCAGCACATGATGCAGGCTTTAGACATTCTTCACCATCTGCATGAGTATGCACAGCCTGGTACTATCAGAATTGTCTGCCCAAAATATTCCATCTTTGTTTCCTTTTGTGTTAACATTCTGCCATGCCTCTTTAGATGTGCCACTTTTAGTAGTGTAAAACATAAAGGTGAGCCAATGTAACAAAACCAAAATAAAATCTATAGCATACAAAAGAAAGATAGAAGAAAGAAAGTTCTGTCTACAAGACTATTCATTTACTGCTTGAAATTCCATAAGATATTTCTACATTTGCTTGCAGAGAAATACATAGCATATCATAAGCTTCTTAGAGAGAAAGGCCTGTTGCAGAACTTGGTGAATATAGGTATGTGTCACGGAACACAGCCATCTGGACCAGCATATTAGAGAAGTGCCTACTTCATATGGGGAAACCATTTGACTAGTGGTAGCGTTTCTGTTACCTGTGAAGGTGATCATAACTGGGGCTAGTAACGTGCACAAAGGACCCTTGGTTGGTATTGAGCCAGAGCATCTAGAAGGCTTCTACCTAGCTTCTTATGTTGTCCCAGAGCTTAAAAGCAGTGACTGAAGACATGAAAATCATTTAGAAATAGTGAGGAAAAAAGGGAGCTAAAGAGGTGATGAGGGGTAAGTTGCACCTCTCTATCCCCTAACCCAGTTGGGGTGACAACAATTTGGCCATATTAGGTCTAGGAGCACACCCTGAAGACCCCAAGAAATCTATATTTCCAGCTATGGTATTTTAGGCGCAGTTCCACTTCCCTGGTTTAGTATAACTAGAACGGGACAGTTAAGTCTCGTTTGGAACCTACATCCCAGTTATTAAAAGGTCAGGGCTTCTAAAGGCACAGTACATCATTTCATAATAAAATTACGTAAAATGTCCTATTTTAGTCCAGAGAGGCAATGTCCTAACAGCCCATAATAGGAGAATATTGTGTTTTTAGGTAGATGGTAGGGAGGTGGGATGAAAACCACATTTATATAGTTAGTAGATAAGGTAAGACCAGAGTAGTCCAATATAGTATGAGTCCCCTTTTAAATCTATGTACTAATGTTATCTTAATATTATCAGTTGCAACAAAGAGAAACAAACACTTAGGTCTTTCGTAATCTAGTTTTCCAAACTATGAAATGTAGAGTAATTTATATTTAACAATATACATACTTGTAGAAGGCAATCCCTGGAAAAGAGTTATTAGTAAATAAAACATAACCAACTAATGATATTTGGCTCTATTCCATTGCTCCTGTAAGAACTCCCATAAGGTTGACTTGTATCTGTGGGCATTTCTATAAGCAAATTACAGTAAGTGGAGCTATTCCATGGTTCACACAACAATTAATCCTGTAACATTTACTGAAGGGATGGCACCTAAACCTAATCCTTTACCATGGCATCTAACTACTATCATATGGGTTTATTTGGACCCCCATGGTCCTTGTCCTCCATGGAAGTGCACAAGGAGCCCAATAGTCCCTAACACTACCCCCCAATCAAAAATAAATAAATACATACAATAAAGAAAACTTTAAAAAAAATTAAATTACAAAAATAAAGTTCTTCATAAAAATTAAGCAAAAGAGAAAGAAAATAATAAAGAAACTAGAAAAAAACTACACCTGTTGTCGTTATTAATCCTCCAGTGATGATCCACAAATATTAGCTAACATTCTCTTCTCTGACTGGCTGTTTCTATAGCCAATCAGAATGCACAGATTTATTTTTCTGTAATTCTATTTTTTTTTTATAGTCTTTTTTTCTGCAATTATTTTTATATTTTCTTTTTCTTAATTGTATTTATTTTTTATTAGGGGATTGTGTTAGGGATTATAGGGGCCCACTGTATAAGAATTAATATTAGGTGCCATAGGGGTCCATAGGATCCCCCATGGTTATAGTATGGTATACCATAGTGGTTGATAGGGTCCCCTGTGATTTAGGGATTGCATTTAGCCCATAAATATCTCCATGATTTTACTAGTAACAGGGTTGATATTATAGTTTAGATGGGGAATACCAGGGGATACCTGGGCTCATGGGAGCCAGTGTTTTTTATGGGAGAATTCTGGGAGTAGGGGGTAGGTAGTAGCTCCCTAATTGTGTCAGATTTTAGCAAAACTGAAACATTTAAGATATTAGCTCATCATAGTGTTGGATTTTAGTTACCCAGTCTTCTCTAAAGCATTTGTATGGGTGGGTTGTAGGATGCTGTAGGCTTTTTTTTACAATTGCAGGTATTTGGGAGATTTCCAAGTAAACTTCACCAAAATTGGATATCGTTATGGGAGGCATGTGATAGTGATTTTTAAAATAGTTTTAAGATATTATGGACATTTTGGGCACTGATGCCATTTCTCTCTGGTTAGATTTAGGCGTATTATGTGATAGATCAGTATTGTCTTACGGGGGCCATGAAGTAGAGCCCATAGACTATGGGTTCAGAATCTTGTGGTCTGGGAACTAATGCTACAGCAAGAACGGTGTATCTCTGTTTAAATAACTATGAAGTAATTAAATAATCAATTACTTTTATTAACTGTATTCAGGCCAGATTATCCTGATATTCTTGTCTGTTTTTTTCACCATACTTGCATATATATTTGGAGTAACTTCATTACCACTTTTATTGCTTTGGTTATTTTTTATAAAAAGCAGTACTCTAGCTTACATTCACTAAAGTGTGAGGTCTAGGATTGGTGAGGCATGCATAAGTCATGTAGCTTCCCTTCTCACTTTGTCAGCACTTCAATTTCACCACCCTCTGTAAAGTAATGCAAGTCATGAATCTAATGTATTTTCCTAAGTTAATATGTTTTTTTTTAATCCATGATTTGCATTATACCAACTTGCAAGTTCATGTAGAATATTATTTTTTATTTAAGGTTAAATGACATACATTTAAATTACCTTTAGGTCCTATTATAGGTCTTACTACATATTAATTTAGAAAATAAACAGAGCTGCATTATAATAAAGGCCACATAGATGTTTCATGTTAGCTATCATTACAAAAAAAGGCACCTTGAAAGAGAAATGTTCAAGGTTGATAGTGAGGCTCGTGGTCAATTCAATGCTCAATGCATCCAGTGTTGAGTTTTGCTGGGGCTGTTTTACATTAAAGCATGTCCACAGAATAGATGAGTGTATATGAAATTAAGAGTAATGTGAGAGAGTGGTAAAAAATAAAAAGCTTAGTAAATTAGTTTTTCCTCACCTCACTAAAAAAATTGACTTTTGTAATGTCTTCTCCACAAGCTTGACATTTAGGCCTACCTATATATTTTTTTATTTATTTAAAGAAAATTAATAGCTCAGGGAGCACAAGTTTATTGCCTCTTTTGGTTTGTCAGAGACTTGCTAAATAGTTCATTTCTGCTCCACAAAGTCATATTTGATATTAATCAGTAATGCACTTAGTTAACTTTACTGTTTCTTTAACTACAGTATGGCATGGGTATTTGTATTTCAGGAGAGCAAGAATCTGAAACAAGAAATCACTGATACCTTGAGAAAACAAACTCCTGTGACCTTTGTCACATGTATGAAAAATGGCAATGACATGATATCAAATTGAAACCTACGTAAATTGTAGTTCTAGCCACAAATTCTAAGAACTATCAGCCTTATTAAATTGCGATACGGCCAATTGAATAGGGCTCTATATAAGCACTGAGCATATTTATTTTACAGAAGTTTTTAGTTAGTGAAGACCTTGCTTTTGGATAGAAGTTCACTAACTAAAAACTTCTGTAAAAAATATGCTATGTGCTTATATAGAGCCCTTTTCAATTGGCCAAATCACAATTTAATAAGGCTGCATATATGTATAGGGATTTGGGAGTACTTGTGTAGAAGCAGCAGCTGCGGGCTTGCAAACGAATAGGGGCCTTTGTGCCAAGAGGTTTTCAGCTGACAAGAGGGCATACCTTGAGGTTAGAACGAAAATGATTCTATCTTAAAGAAAGAAAAGGGTTCTTCACAGTAAGGGTGGTTAACATGTGGAATTCTCTACCAGAGGAGGGTGACAGCGGATTTGATATACTTTTAAAAAGAGATTGGTTATCCTGGATAACTAGAGAAAGAGTATTGATCCATGAAGAATCTGATTGCCAGTATTTAGGGTCAGGAAGGAATTGTGTTTCAATGTTTTTTTTTTTCTGTTTGCCTTCCTTTGGATCAATTATCAATTAACATTGAATCCACATACTGTATTACAAAGATCAGATGAGATCTAAAAAGGTTGAACTTGATGGACTATATGTCTTTTTTCAACCTCAATTACTATGTAACTATGTATCAAGAAGTCTATTTATTAATTAATATGCATATATTGACATACACATTAAAACAGTTAATTAATGCTTGTAAATGGTAATGTTTTTAATCTGTTTGTATCAGACCTGGGTATTTTACGGCCCGCAGGCCCCATCCGGCCCGTGGGACAGATGGGGCCCGCGGGCCGCAAATGCCCAGGTCTGATCATATATTTCTTTTGACTATGAATACAATGAATCTCTTTGATAATGTTATGGCACCCAATGTACATCCCAGGAAGAGGTGACTGAGCGGAGCACTCAAGGCTCTGGACTGCCCGGCCTCCGTCAGCCCCTGTCCCGGATCCCATTGCTCAGTGGTTGGGTATCCTTCCCCTGCTGTAACTTCATACAGCAGGGGAGGGGAATACCTAATGATGTCATGTGATGCTGCAGTATGAAGTTCCGGCAGGGAAAGGATACCCAACCTCTGAGCAATGGGATCTGGGACAGTGACTGCAAATCACAAGTAACAGGAGGGGGCGGGGGGTAAATGAAGTGCAGGGGGCTTGAGGGGGTGAATAGTATGACATGGGCCCTGGGGGTTTTAAGGGGTTGAATAATGCTCCTGAGGGGGGGCCTGTTTTTTTGGGGGGAAAGGGGTGAATGGCCCTGCTGAGGGGGCCCTGGGGGTGAATATGGCTGCTCGGGTGGGCTTGGGGGATGAATATGGCTGCTGAGAGTCTTGAGGGCATGAATGGTGTGACAAGGGGGCCCTGTGTTTTTTGGGGAAAGTGAATGATGCTGCTGAAGGGGCCCTGTTTTTTTTGGGGGGCAGGGGGTGAATGGTGCCTCTGAGGGGGCCCTGCGGGGTTGGGGAGTGAATATTGCTGCTGAGGGGGCCCTGGTGGGGGTTTGTGGGGTGAATATGGCATCTGAAGGGGTTGGGGATTGAATGCTGCTGCTGCTGGAAAACCTGGGGTTGTTGGGGGGCGAATATTGCTGAGTAGGGGCTTGGGGAGGAGTGAATGGTACAGTCAGGGGCCCTGTTTTATTTTGGGGGTAAAAGTTTGCTGCAGCGGGCGCACAGTTTTTTTTTTTGAGGAGGTGAATGGTGCTTGGGTAGTACATATTGCTGCTAAGGGGGGCTCTGGGGGGGTGTGAATATGGCTGCTGAGGGGGCCTGGGGTGAAAATTGTTGCTGAGGAGGTTGGAGGGGTGAATGGTGCTGCTGAGGGTGGCCTGAGGGTGTTGGGGTGAATGGTGCTGCTGAGGGGGCCTGGGTTGTTCAGGGTGAGTGGTGCTGCTGAGGGGGGCTGGGGGTGAATATTGCTGCTTAGGGGGTTGGAGGGGTCAATGGTGCTGCTGAGGGGGTTGGCGGGGTGAGTGGTGCTGCTGAGGGGGCCTGGGGGTGTTTGACAAGAAAATGTAGTTTTCTATTTATATATATATATTGAATTGGATTGAAGAGAAAGGCATTTGTGGGCACATTTGCATGTCCCAGCTCAGCTTCTCAGAATGCAGTGTAATGACTGTTTTTCTTGGGATTCTGAGCTGGAAGACATTCAAATATGAACACAGATGTACTTTTTATTTACTGCGCTACTGTACGGTGGAGGGCTTCTATCGCTCTTTTGTCCACCACATATTAAATGATTGTTGTGGTGAACTACCTACTCATAAGATCCACAACACAGGCTGAGATCCCGCTCCATGCTGATGATAGGCATAAGTTTGAAGGAAGCCATGTTTGAAAATGGCTATGGATTGAAGAGCGAGGCATTTATGGGCAGATTTGCATGTTCCACCTCAGCTTCCCAGAATGCAGTGCAATAACTGTTTTTCTTGGAATTCTGAGCTGGAAGCAGGTTTTTTAACTTGCTTAAGACATTCAAATGTGAACATAGATCTACTATTTATGTACTGTACTACTGTACGGTGGAGGGCTTCTATCGCTGTTTTACCCACCATATATTAAATGATTGTTGTGGTGAACTACCTACTCATAAGACCCACAAAACAAGCTGAGATCCCGCTCCATGCTGATGATAGCCAGTAATCTTGAAACAGCTGTACATGGATAGGATTCTCTGCTTGTGTAAAATCCAGCCTTGGCTTTGCATTAAAGCTGTTTAATACAGCAGGCATAAGCTTAAAGGAAGCCATGTTTAAAAATGACCATGGATCGAAGAGCAAGGCATTTGTGGGAACATTTGCATGTCCCAGCTCAGCTTCCCAGAATGCAGTGTAATAACTTTTTTTCTCGGAATTCTGAGCTGGAAGCAGGTTTTTTAACTTGCTAAAGACATTAAAATGTGAACACAGATGTACTATTTATTTACTAAATGTACAAAAGTGAGATTTTGTGAAGTTACAATAGATGAACCCATTACAAAAAGTCAAGTAGTTTGAGCTAAATCAACAGAAATGAATATAGTACCTTACATATAAATTCAGCTATTTGGACTTTTCAACATTCTACAATCTAGGACTCAAACTGATTCCACTGACAATTTTATCATTTTATTTTACATACTTAACATGGTGTAAAATAAATTAAAGAAAAAGACATACATTTTTTATTTGCATAAGCATTCAGAAGTCAGTACTTTGTCGAACCACCATTAGCTGCAATTATAGCTTGTGAGTATTTTGGGGTACTTTCTGCAATGTGTTTAATATTGTATTTATTTATTTTTCTTTGTATTTATCCCCTGTACAGTATAGCACTACGGAATATGTTAGCACTTAAAGAAACAGTAATAATAATACTAATAACCAGTTTTTGGATTTTTTCCATTTCTTAAGGATAGGGATCATTGGTGGACAACAATTTTCAAGTCTGGTCATACATTCACAACTGGATTGAGGTCTTAGCTTTGACTGAAGTATTCTAAGATAATCCGACTCCTGGCTTTTAAACATTCCAATGCCCATGTTGCTATCTATTTAGGGTCACTGTGATGGTGGAAGGTAAACCTCCTTCCCAGTTTCTTGCCTCTTGAAGACAACTAGTGTTTTTTCATAAATCAGCCTGCATTTGACTCTATCCATCTTGCTGTCAACTCTGACCATTTTCCTAGTTCCTGCTGATGAAAGGCATTGCCACACTTGAAGCTAGCACTGCAATGCTTCACCAGGGAGGTGATGTTGTCAGAGTGAAGAGTATAGTCAGCCACACATAGCTTTGAGCTAAGGCCGGAAAGCTAAAGTTTGGTCTCATCAGACCAAAGAACATTTTTTCCACATTTGCCACATCTTTTGATAAGCTGTAAAAACAATGTAACATTTTTTTCCACAATGGTTTTCTTCTGACCACCTTTATGGTGTGCCCAGGTTATAGCTGTACCATGGACAGGTTTTCCCATATCACAAATTCGTTCAGAAGTACCAAGGACTATTGGTTGCTTATCTAACTAATATCCTCCTTACCATGGGCCCCGTTCCAATCTTGCCACAGGCATCTACATGTCAAGTTTACAAGTCCCTTACCAACCTATCTATTACAATCGGTAAACATGTTTTAGCTGCATCTAGGTTCCTGCGGCTCATAGTGGTGATCAGCAGTAGGGTCTCTATATCCTCTGCCTTTGATTTTTAATTTTATAAACCCTTCACTGCCATTGTTAGCTGGGGGATGTATGTTTTACTATGCAGCACTGCTGTGGATACTGCTGAGCAGACAGCTCAGTGTCTCTTGCAGCAGACTGCTTGGGGACGGTAGGGTTTAGGGACTGCTGTGAAACAACCCTGGTGCGTGTTCCGTAGTTTATCGGAGGGTTTGTGGGAGTTATGTTTGGGATGGATACATGATTGCCCCCCAAAAAAGCTACCACAGTTGTGAGAGAGCCTTCTTGTATAACTATGTATCTGAATAGAATAGGGCAACATGTTACTGCTTTAGGCAGAGTGACGGCTGTGCAATATATTTTCCATTTTTTTAAATAATGTTTTTAACAGTGTTCTGGGGAAATGTCCATAATTTTGTATTTTTTTCATAACCCAACCTTGATTGGTGCCTATTCAGAACTTTGTCCCAGACTTGTTTGGATAGCTCAATGGTCTTCATGATGGTTTTGTTTAGGATATACACGTAACAAAAGCTGGTACCTTGCAGAAACATTTGTGTTTGACACTTTAACTGCACATAATTGGACACAACTACCGTAACTTCTAAAGGTTACTGTTTAGGGGTTTCATAGCAAAGACCTGCATACTTTTGCCATAAACACGTTTCCTTTTTTTATTTGTAAATAATTAGACAAAATATGTTATTGTTTATGTAAATGAGTGCCTTAAATCCTCAATTAAGTGAATTTGTAACTCTACATATATATATATATATATATATATATATATATATATATATATATATATATATATAGTAGAAGCTTAAGTATGAGAATGTAAAACTTGTGTGCTGAAGAACATAATCTGTGTTTGCCTTTCAGGAAATGTCCGTATCTCTGACCTTGGGCTTGCTGTAGAATTGAAAGAAAATAAAAATAAAACCAAGGGCTATGCTGGAACTCCAGGTAAGATAAATACAGATGTCTGTACAGTAATTGAGAAGTAATGCCATATTTGCTTGAGAGGAACATGTCACTGCATAGTAATTGTAGCAGATGTACAGTATGTTTTCTAAAGTTTTTAGGTAGATACAACTGACAGGTTATGGGATCTATCTGTACTTAATGAAATTAATTAATGCCTCAGTAATTCTGGGTGACCTATAAAAAAGAAACATTGACACTCAAGGTCCAATGTTGCCTATCCCTATATTCTAAACCCAACCTTTTTGGCACCGGGGACCGTTTTCATAAAAAAAAAAAATGTTCATGGCCCGGTGGTGGGGGCTAACATGTTCCTTTTCAGTAGCGCAGTGCACCCCCGCCACCCCCCCCAGCCCCACAACCCCCCTGCAGCACCACTCACCTCCTGCAGCCCCCTCCTCTTACTTGTTCACTGTGGTCCCTGGCCTGGTTGTCTCATTCTCATTAGTCAGAGGCCGGGTATCCTTCCCCTGCTGGCACTTCATATTCAGGGAAGGGGAAATACCTGTAGTATGAAGCACCGGCAGCAGAAGGATATCCAACCTCTGTCTAATGAGACAACTGGACCAGGGACCACAGTGAAAAAGTAAGAGGAGGGGGCTGCTGAGGGGAGTGGGGGCTGAAAGTGGGTGCAGGCGGGACCTGGGGGGAGACAGCATTGGGCCCCTCAAGGAGCAAGGGCCCAATGCACCATTTGCACCTGTGATAGATCCGCCCCTGCTTCCCTTCCCTTTGTGATACCACACAGCCCAGCGGAACAGAGGCCGTGGACCGGTGCTGTTCTAAACCATACATATTTTCCATTACTTTAATATGATTGATCAATACAATGGATCAATATTCAGAATTCCTGCCTTTGCCCTTTGCTAATTTACTTTATTTATTTACATATTTATTCTATTAACAGTACAAAGATAATTAAATAGCAGTAAAATTGCATCACACCCAAACAGTTTAGTTTTAAAATTTGTGCGTTTTCAATTTTGTCTCCGTGCTTTCGAAACAAACACTATGTACATTCTTTGCAATGTAATAATTCTGTTTTTGCTGTGTACTTAACACCTGTATAGCACCACAGAATATGTTGGCACTTTACAAATAAAGGATAATAATAAAATAATATAACCTACTTGAAACTATTTCTAGGGACATAGTTTCGTTTTACAGTACCAGCAAATTAAATTGATTTAAACAGAAACATTGTAATCAACTGTTAGCCGCTCAAAAAACAGGGTGGAGCTCCTCCTAACCTGCATGATACATGTTTGTAAAGAACATTGCTAATCATTTAATTTAATGAAAGGGCTCCATGGCTATTTTTTGTTCTTACTGGTGAGGGCCTAAGATTTTTCTTTTGCATTAACTTCTAACTCTGAATGTTAACAGACGTTTTACATATGTTACTCATCTAAATTAATTCTAACTATTGCCAATTTGTATTATTCATATGTTAATTAAAATAATATGTTGACTAACCAATTTGTTTTTTTAGGTTTTATGGCTCCTGAATTATTGCAGGGTGAAGAATATGATTATTCTGTAGATTATTTCTCAATGGGAGTCACATTGTATGAAATGATTGCAGCACGTGGACCCTTTCGATGCAGAGGAGAAAAGGTAAATTAGTTGGTTCAGTTTGGAAAAATTACATTTTGCAGCTTGTTTAAAGTTTTGTAAATCTAGTGGTAAGATGTGATTAATCTACAAATAGAGTGGAAGCCTATTTATTTATATCTGTATTTATGTAGACAGCATTTTACAGGACTGTATTAACAACACCAGGAATGTAAGGCAAAACATAATAGAATATGATGGGTTATGTGCCAAACATACTACTATAAAGAAAAGGTGGTAGCTGAGCAACCAGTAGAAATGGTCAGACAAACCCCCCCCCCCCCCCCCAAAACAAGCATTTCTTAGATATGTATTAGGGTATAATGCACATATTTATTAAAGGCATATTTAAGTTGGATTATGAATGCATCTCATAGAGGAGAATCGGTAGTGTATGAAAATATTTGTGCATGAAACAATACCAGAATAAACATCTTGAAGTTATCTGGCTGCGTCTCCTCTGTGTACTTGGTTATGTAAGCTCCCTGTCGGTGTGCAAAGCTGGATTTTACTTTCCTGCATATAACTTTGTAAGTACACTGAAAATTTCTATATAACACATATTTTTCTGATAATCACTGCCTGCTACTTACCAAACATTTGAAACCCAGGTAACTTATAAAAACCTTTAGCAAAACAAATTAGATAGCTAGAATTAGCAGATTAGACTTGCCTGTTGTTTCTTATTTGCAGTGACATCTGGAATTCTATGTTTAAAAAGGGTTGTTCAAAGAAGTCCGATTTTAAAATGTGTGAAAGAAACATATTTGTTTTATGTCTTGTCACAATTTAGCACTCCCTTTTCCCTTTTATAGCTTTCCTCACAAATTCCTTATTTATAGAGACATGAGAGAAACTGATTCACATAAAATATGGAACTAAAAGCACAGAAGTTCATCAATAAGACGTTTTTTAGTGTGCTAAAAGGAAACAGGGATTTTGTGTTGCACACATTGTTGTTGCAACAAACAATCACACTAGTACGAAACCCCCAAAAAAGATTTTTGGATTTTTTTTATTTTTTTTTATAAAATCGTGCACATTGGTGTTTTAACCAAGTAGCACTCATTTTAAATATATTTTGTTCTAAAGAGGAATCCTGGGGGATACCCAGCTGATAGGGTGTAGCGGGTATATAGTTGAAAGGATCATAATCACCCTGCATTATTTTATATTATTATTTAAACTCTTCCATGCCCTGGGAAGGGTTTTATATCGAAAGATAGGGTTATGGGAGGATGTTTGTGTATATATAGGCCTCCATTCCTTGGCTCCAGTAACAAAAGAATCAAGTGACGCTTACCACCGAGCTATCACATCACACATAAAAATCTAAGAGAATTGCCATCCTAATGCTTGAAATGTCCCTTATATCCCAACCACTGAGTACTTGTCTTGTAACTATTTTAAAAATCAATGTCTAATGCCTCCCTTACCCAGATGTTTCTCCCAGTGCCTGAAATATTACAGTTACACATTACATATAAACATTATAACCACATGAAAAAGAAGTACCCAACATAATGATTCTTTAATATGAAAGTAAGTGTTGAGTTTTTCTTATCTACCCTGTGTTCAGTTTTTATTGTATACCCTGCAAGGGTCAAGTAAAAGGTAAAAAATAAATGTAAGATGGTCACATTACCCTGGGGTGATCAGATCACCTTTCTTTAAAAATAATTATCTAATTCCCACCAGTGGCCTAGCTAGGGCTTTTGCCTCTCCCACCATGTCTCCCCCTTACCTCTCTCTCCCTCCATATCTCCCCCCCCCCCCCAATCCCAGCTCTGGCACACTAGCAAAAATTGCATCATATGATGCATTCTGTATTACAGTACCCTGCACAAATTACATTATTACTGCGTTTGCATTTTGTATGCTCTAATTGGCTGACTAAACAGCATAAACATGTTAGGAGAACACTGAAGCTATCACTTGGATGGACTATCACGCATAAGGATCTGTAACCACCTGTATAGTTGGAAAGTTATTCGACAAGATAAACTTCCCATGCTATACTAGAAAGGAAAGGGGAAGAAATTGTCATGACTACATTGTTTAGTGACTGTAATATTACCAGTAATTATGGATATGGCCATGACATTGTTGCATTGTGATTGCGTATTATTGTTGTGTGGTTATATATTGCCTATACATTGTTAGCATGTATACTAGGTATAATATGTTATAGAGGGAAATATGATATAGAATAGGAGAATACATGAAGAAAAGGTAAAATTACATAAGCTTAACTGCAGAACATTGCATCCTCACACATACAGGCCTTGATAAATAGCAGTCAAGACAGATGCCTGCACTTAAGGAGTCCTAAGCAAACACTGGAGATTAATATCAAGGTTGTTACATTAGCGGACAATAGAATCCTGTCATGTATTTTAGACATCTGGTGAGTTTTATCTCAAGAGCTTCTATAGCAACCAAGATTGAAAGCAGATGGAACTTAGTTCTGACATCACACACATACACAAAGGTACACAAGGGTGTGGTATGGGAGATAGAGTATAAATATGTTGGTTCCATGATTCAATAAATGTTAATTTCTAGTTTCACAAATCCACTGCGTGAGACAGTTATTTTGTGTGTGTCCTGAACTGGGGAGTGGTCTTGCTGGAGGCCCTCTTCAGAAGCAATCTTTTGTGCCACAGAGAACAAGAACCACACGATTCTGCCGGGGTTGGTGGTTTGAACTAGGTTCATATCAAGCCCCCTTGAAAGGGCAGATTGTGACACCTGCCTCTGAAAAACATGAAACATGCTGGGCAACACCCTTACTGAGAGCCGAAGAAGTAGCATTTTGTACAAGTATCTGCTTTCTGGCCTTCTTCCACTTTGACGATGGTAAATGCATGCCTGGTTTGGAAAAATAAATCCTCTCTACTCACATGTACTTGTGGACTCTGGAACTGCTAGGGGCTTTGTGAGGAAACACTTGATAGCTCTGCTTCTGTTAGGGTGTCATCTTTTTTAACTATTTTTCTAAGAAGTGCCATATTGTTTATTAAATTAGACTTTATTTGGATGTATAATCTTAGTAAGATTCAACAGGGGATCAGTGGATTAAGTGGCGGAGCTAGAGAATGGAAGGTCCTAGTGCAAAAAATAAGTTTTACCCCGCCTCCCCTCCTCCTGGGGATTGAAAAAACGTTTTGCTCTGTGCCGCGCCGGAACCAAATCACTCAAGGCTCCTTCCTAGACCCCTTCTCATAACATCAAACATTGCCAAGACACTTAACCATTGCTGCTCCATCCTCAAGACCTCTTTCCAATATATATATACATTTATATATATATATATATATATATGCCCAACCCTCTCAGCACCCATCTCACATATCACCCATCATTATGTCATTTCTTCCTCCTTACATAACCCATCCCCCCAGTACTTTGCTGCCACTTTGCAGCCCTTGCTCTCTTGCTTTCTTCTCTGTTACACATCCCCAGCATGATGAACTGCTCCACACTGCCACCCTTTGGAGCTTCAGTAGCAATGCCCTAATTTAAACAGGCACACACCAATTTCAGATTAGTGAGGGGTGTGTGCAGCCAAGGAGGCCCAGGGGGGCAGTGGCAGAATGGGCTTGGGTCGAAGCCCTAGGGGGGTCCTACTCTACAGAAAAAAATAAATGCAAACAAAAGAAAAAAGCATGAAAAGAAATTACACAGCACTGCCAAGCCTGCTTTTTGCCTCCTGTGTTCCTGAGGTCCTAAACTGATGTCCTGGTGTGAACAAGTCAGACATGCTGAAACCGTAAGAACCCAGACCATCCAGGGGTACCCCTATACTAGTAAGCAGAAGGGTTAAGGGGTGAAAAAGTCCCCCTCACTCCTGTGGTCGTAACAATTGGTGGCAAGTGAGTCTTACAACAAAGCAGCGGGTCACGTACAATTTATCTATACGAATGAATGGAGACGAACTATACAGCCCTAAAACGAACAACATTAAAGGAACTATGGGAAGCAAGGGGCAAGATAGCCAGCAATAAAGCGTTAAGCTATTCTGATTGACGAATTAATGGAGGGAGACCGAGCCAGCAGCGCTGTACCTTTACCAGAGATGGAGGAAAGCAAGGGAACTAAGGATAAGGCTGGTATTTTACTGGGAACCACCATCAGAAGAAACTGTAACCAGAGTGATGGCAGAGGTACAAGATTACATATTGGCCAACAGACAACAGGCAATACATCTACAATTAGCAGATCAGCGATCCAGAGAGGGGTCACCAGCAGTATCGCCGACAAACAAGGGAAAGCGAAGCTGTCATACAATGCATTTAAAGCTGTCACAGACATGGAAGAGGATATTGATGGGTACCTTCAATATTTTGAAAGACTCTGCCACTTACATGACATCGGACAAGCAGATTGGGTACCTCTGTTGGCAAACAAATTGTCTGGCCATGCCACAGAGGCGTACCGGGCAGTAACAGATGAGGACAGCAAAGATTACCACTGGGTGAAGAAATATGCTATCACCCCAGAGGCATACCGATGCCGATTTCGGGAGCTCAACAAACAGGACAAGGATTCCCATTCCGAGTGGGCTTATCAACTGTAGAGAGCTGCCATTGGATGGGTTCAGGCTAACCAAACCACAACCATGGAAGAACTGCTGCAATTGATTCTATTAGAGCAATTCTTTAGTGGACTGACTCCAGAGGTGCAAGGGACCGTAACCCCCTTACACTCTCTGATGCCGCTCGGCTGGCCGATGAACACTATGATGCACGGCGCCACCACGACCTCCACATCACCTGTCGTATAAGCCCTCAGTGCCGATCCCCAGCACCCCCAGCCGTAGCCCCACCCTGTCAGGGCTGGGGCAACGAGTTCAACACCTCTGCTCCCAGGTACCAACCTTGTGCCAATATCCGGTGTCACCGATGCCAGCAGTTGGGACATGTCCAGAGGGAATGCCCCCGGAACCGGAGTACGTTGGTTCATCCACGCCAACCACCGCCAAACAGAGCAGCGGCCTATTGCTTCCGCACTGAGACCGGTAACGATGCTGAACCCCACTACCCAGAGGAACAATATGGATGTTACATGAAGTTGACACTGTCCAGGCTGTGTCGGACAACCGACAACATCATCGGCAAACCGTATGTCTGGAGGGGAAGAACGGTGAAGGGCTAAGTGACACCGGAGCCAGGTTAACCCTCGTTAGACACCACTTGGTCCCAGACAAAGCACGTACCGAAGGCGCTGTGACAGTACAGGTAGCGAGGGAGCAGTACTCGGTTACCCACTGCCAAGGTTCATTTACACTGGGGTGTGGGGTTGGGGTTGTGGAAGTAGGACTGATGCAGAACTTACGGGCAGATGTACTACTCGGGAATTACTTGTGCCAGCTAACTTCCGCAATTGTACCCCAAACCTCTACCCAAGACATTTACCCGATGACCACACGGCAGCAGGCTCGCACCATGGATCCAACCAGTCTCCCCCCCTAGAGAACTTGCTCTGGGATGCCCCGGTAGAGTTTGGGAAAGGGGTAGCCATAGACCCCAAAGATCGGGTCACCTCCAGTCAGGCCGGATTAGTGGGGGATAGGCACTCGTGGGACAAGGGATTACTATACAGGAACTCAGAGAGGATAGGTGCTGGGTCCCCCTGTGAAACAGTTGCTAGTACCCCAGACATATAGGCAGGAATTACTCCGGAGAGCCCATGATATTCCTTTATCCGGACATCTGGGAGTCAGCCGAAATGAATACCGGCTAACTCAGAACTTTTTCTGGTCGGGATTTTGAAAGATATTCGTCAGTACTGTCGGACTTGTGACACCTTTCAGATGGTGGGTAAGAGAGGGGGCCACCATAAAGCAAAACTTCACCCCCTTCCCATTATCGATGAACCGTTTAGCAGGGTAGCCGTAGTCTTGTAGGGCCCCTAACTAGACCGAGCCCTTCCGGCAAGAAATACATCCTGACTCTAGTAGATTATGCCACTAGATACCCAGAGGCGATGGCGCTGACCAATGTCCACGCTTAGACGGTCGCGGATGCCCTGATGCAGATTTCCTCCTGCATGGGATTTCCCAGAGAGATTATTTTGGATCAGGACACCCAATTTACCGCCGAAGTCACCCACCAACTCTGGAGACTATGCGGAATTAAGCCCATAGTAAATTGGCATACCACCCCCAGTCTAATGGTCTCTACAAATGTTTTAATGGGGCGCTAACAGAAATGCTCCGGACGTTCGCAGACACTAGGAAAGACTGGGAAAGATTCCTGCCCCAGCTTCTATTTGTGTACAGGGAGGTGCGCCAAGAATCCACCGGATTCTCCCCCTTTGAACTACTGTTCGGTAAAAGGGTGAGAGGCCCGTTAGACTTAATATGAGAGCATTGGGAAGGAGAGGTTAGCGCATATGGTACCCCTATCATCCCATGTGTTGGAATTTTGGGACCGCCTGGAGGAGGGGGGAAAGGAGACACGGGGGGAAGAGACACATGGAAGGGGGCTGAGACACTGGGGAGACACACAGGAGAGGGGGGAAGACATATACGGTACAATCCAACCTCCAGGCCCAACAGCGTCAGTGCCAATGGTACGATAGGGGAGCCAGGGACCGCAGCTTTCAAGTGGGACAAAAAGTATTGATTTTAAAACCCGTCCGCAATGACAGGCTGCAGGCCACCTGGCATGGCCCATACCGGGTGGTAGAACAAAAATGCAATATCTATGTGATTGTCCCGTGCTCTGGAGTAGGGAGAAGACACATGCTCCATGTGAATATGCTAAAACCTTATCATGAGCACATGGAGGATGTGGCGGCTATTTGCGCCCCAGCCTCTGAAGATTTTGAGAACCTCTCTCTACCAGACCTCTTAGAAAAAAGAGACCAGACAGAGAGTCTCGGAGCGGTACATCTAGGAGAATGGCTGAGCCCACAGAGCATACCCAGGTGCAGGACTTGATCAGGACCAAGGGGGCCACCTCCTCCAATATGCCTGGGTACACCCCTCTGGCCACTTACCGCGTAGACACCCCCGGCTAACAATCACTACGCCAAACTCTCTACTGCTTCAGCTAGGGGTTATTGAACATTCTGATAATCCTTGGGCATCCCCGGTAGTGTTAGTACCAAAGTGGGATGGAATGACCTGATTCTGTGTGGACTATAGGAGGCTAAATAACACAATGGTGTCTGATGCCTATCCAATGCCTAGGATAGACAAACTTTTAGACAAAATGGCCCGGGGCGGTACCTCCCTACAATAGATCTCTCTAAGGGGTACTGGCAAATTCCACTAGCCAAAAATGCCATACCCAAGTCGGCGTTGGTCACCCCCTTCTAGCCTGTACCAGTTTCGAGTCATGCCCTTCGGGATGAAAAACGGCAACTTTCCAGTGGATGGTAGATCGGCTATTGGATAGGTTTCAGGAGTACGCTTGCGCCTACCTGAACGATATAGCTATTTACAGCAACACTTGATCAGAACACCTGACCCACGTAGGAGCAGTGTTAGACTGTATCAGGGAAGCAGGGTTGACCCTCAAACCTAGTAAGTATCACATGGGGATGGCTGAAGTACAGTACCTCAGCCATCGAGTAGGTAGTGGTTAACAGAAACCAGAACCAGCCAAGATAGAGGCTGTTGCCAAATGGCCGACCCCCCATACGAAGACTCAGGTGATAGCTTTCCTGGGAACAGCAGGGTATTATCGCAAATTTGTGCCCAACTATAGTGCCCTGGCCAAGCCCCTTACTGATCTGACCCATAAGAACCTCCCTAGGCAGATAGTCTGGACCCCAGAGGGTGAACAGGCATTTCAACAACTGAAAACTGCTCTTTCTGCTGTTTTCTTGTTCACACGGAGCCGATGGAGGCGAACACACAGTGGCTTACTTAAGCAGAAAGTTATTACCCCGAGAAGTAAGCTACGCCGCCATTAAAAAAGAATGCCTGGCCATGGTTTGGGCCCTCAAGAAGCTACAGCAGTAATTGAATGGGCAAACCTTTTCATTATTCACAGATCACAACCTGTTAGTGTGGCTCAACAGGGTGGCAGGAGAATATGCCAGACTGCTTCGCTGGAGTCTAGAGCTGCAGCCCTTTGACTTTACAATACACTACCGCCCTGGAAAGCAAAACGGCAACGCTGACGGATTATCCAGACAAACTGAACTGGAAAAGTGATCTGCAAGGACTTCCCCGGACATCCCCAAGCTGATCCGCTGGGATCAGACTGGGTATGATGGCTTGTAGTTACGGAGGAGCTGTGTGGCAAAAAACAGCCACCTAGTTTTATTACAAAGACAATGTGTGATGTCATGTGTTTAAACTCTATATTCCATTTTAGTTGTAGCCCGTTCATAAGGAGTTAACTGCATTTGGAATGTCTTGATGTCATCTGTTACTGTCATGCTGTGAGTCAGTTATTAAAGTTTGCTCTGATGGTTGATACATTAAGTGTTTACCGGCTTCCGTTAAATGTTACTGGCCTCAGGCTCTTTTTTACTGCCTTCGTCCTTGTTTTCATCCTGTTATGTTTTTTCGGCCGCCATTTGTTTTCTCGCTTAGGCAATTTTCGATCGTGAAAAAATGCCAAATATGCCTCAAATTAAATTGCAACCTCACTCACAGGCTCCCTGGCTCACCCCCTGTGGTGTGTGTGAGTGTGTAAGTTAATTTGAGGCATATTTGGTTTGCGAGACCCGCAGTTGCATCTACTGGCTTCGTTCCTAAGTCCTAGGGGCCTGTGACGCTCATTGCAGCCTAAGTCCCATGGGCCTCATGATGGCGCTTATTGCAGCCCCGCAACTGCGGGCCTCGCTTTGCGAGAGCAGCAATTATTTAACATTGCGTGACCAACATTCGTAAGATCCACCATTATTATATGTGATAGTTCAACCCACCTAAAAATATATGACCTGAAGTCTGGAAGTCTTTACAGTAAATTGAAATGTGCAGTTGCAGACAATGAAGCTTACTATAGACATTTAGTTGCAACTTTTATTCCACTATTGGGTGTATTTATGCACCCTTTTTATATCTCTGGATTCTGCCTCTGTTCTGAACTCATTTACACAATTTTACATTTGCAGATCAAGTTCCCAAATAAAATCCACAATCTGAAAAGGAAAAGGAAATCTTTGCCTCAGTACAGCCGTGTATTGGTATTTTTTGGTAACTGTAGATAGTTATGCATCACTTATATTTTTCTTAAACATGGCACTTAGTATGACTGTTACATATATTTCCTAACTGATTTTGTGATTCAGTCTTGAAGTTCAGATTCAGATCACAAGTTGTGCAATATGATCCATTGTATCCATAAATTTATATTTTTAAAAACTCTCTTGTCTTGATGCAAACTCGCTCATGGCTATCATTATCCATTGTTCAAATCATGATTCTTGCCTGTATACCTTTTTAATATATTTTTTTAAAACTTTTTTTTTATTATTTATTATATTCTGAAATAGTATACTGCACACATTGAATATAATAAATTATTAAAATGCCATTGAAGCAATATGAAAATATTTCCTAACCAATAATGCATGTCTTGTTCTTTGATGGAGAATAGAAAGAGTACACTGACCTCTTGTGGTGTGTAGGAGAAATGCAAATGGCCTATGAGTATGCCATTACCAAGTTAAGTCAAGAATGAATTCCAAGGAAAAAATGCATTTGCTTGAGTATTTTACACAAGTTTATATTGAAAGCCAGCTCAAATGTATTATTGTTGCAATGTACTTTAAAGTGGTATTTGTCATTGTTCTTGATGTTTTGGTTCTCATAGTAGCTCATATGCTATAATACAAATAATGGAGACTGAGGAAACAGAAATCACATTTACACTGAGCTACACTGATTTATATTTTTAGAAATATTATAGAATGCATAAAGACATTGATAGGTAGGTCTGATTGAAATTAAGTTAAGCTGTGATTGAAATATAGAAACCTAAACTTAGATGTTATGTATAAGCCATCAATCTTCCCTAGTTTTTAGGATTTTTCTCTCAGTTTCCTCTAATTCCATTATTTTCAAACTTAAAAATAACGACACACAGTAAAATTTAAGGATGAGAGGATATAGTAAATGTTAGACTTTGGTGGTTCTTTATCATTAAAAGCAGATAAAATCTTGTACTGACGTTTACACATCAGTAAATATAGTTATACTAGCGAATTGCCCGTCAAAAAATGACGGGCATCAAATTGTAAGCCAAGGAATGCTGTTTGAGACATAATGGAAACAGTTTTTTACCCTGAGGACCTTGCACCTTCGGCGCTCATTGCAAGGCTCTTGGTTGTTGTATTTTTTTTTTATCAGAGGCGCTTTTGCTGTCATTGTAAGGTCGGCTCTGATTTTTTTGCGTTTATTGCAAGGGTGTCCCCTGGTGTAGTTTGTGTGCTATGAGCAGCGTTGGCGCGCTGTGAATGTCTTTTGTGTTTATTGCGATACGTTTTTTTTTTTTTGTGTGTATATGTATTTTTGTATGCTAATGAAATAATTAATACATTAATAAATTAATATACTTTACCTATTTGTAAATAATATATGCAGGAAGCATTGTGCTGAAGAGCTGACAATCTGTTTTGATGTTCCTGCAGCATACAATGTAGGTTTGCACTGTTGTGGAGCTGAGGTGTACTTCTCAGCAATGTGTGAAGTGTGTAGTGTAAATAACCGCTTGTAGTTTGACAACTATTATATGTGATTGTCTGTCAGGACACTATAATAATTCCAAACTGACTGATTCTGGAAGATTTACAGTTTTGGCACAAGGAATTAAAAATTGCTAGTCTCTTTGGTTCAGATACAAATAGCAGTTGTTAGTTTTTTTGTTACAAATAAAGATCCACTTTTTACATCTGAAACATGTAAGTGCTGATTTATTAATGCTATCCCGTCATGTTGAAGATATGTTTAATCTGTGTTAAGTGTGGAATAATATTTCAGTTATTGAAAATTGATGTTGTATGAAGGAGAGAAGAGTATTAAAGGCTTAATATAAAAGTTCTAATATCCCCATGAATGCACATTAAAACATTAAATAATATGATCCGATATAATAATTGTTTCTATATTTTTCAGGTTGAAAACAAGGATTTAAAAAATAGAATTCTCAATGATCCTGTGACTTACACAGAAAAGTTTAGTAAGGAGTGCAAATCCTTATGTGAAGCCTTACTGGAGAAAAACCATACAAAAAGAATTGGATTTAAAAATGGAAATTGTGATGAACTGCGAGTACACCCTTTTTTCAGAGAAATCAACTGGAGGAAACTTGAAGCTGGTATGTAAAGAGAAATAAAATAAATTACAGACTGAACTAAGGGGCTCAGTCACATTATTCCCTGTGTAGCACATTTAAGTGCCATTTTCATATTGGTTCATTTAAATTGGCAATACCAATATATGTATCTAGTGACTACCTATTGGTTGGTCTACTGGTAGATGTCTTATTAAATTTAGCAATTCTCAGCTCTCTTTTGACCATTAGCCCAATATTGTCTATGGGTATTCTTTACTAGGTAAATTATTGAAGACATTTTCAAAGAAATGTGTTGACCTAGCAAACCTCTGTAGGAAGACAAATAACCTACATATCCTATCAGCACCTTACTCATCAAATGTATTACTTGTACCAGTTAACTTTAGATGTACAATTTCATTTTTAAAAGTTATTCTAAGGAGTCAGATTTTAAGCTGACATTTCAGTGTGAAGTGACACTAAACACAGATGTTAATCTATGTGATAGATAACATTTTACTCATATTATTGACAGATAAGACCACATTCCACCCTTATGACTACATTTATCACAAGCTAATTATCAATTAAGCAGTTCAAAATGTGGAGCTTATAAATAGATTTGCTATATGTGATGGACTCTATGTATCAAATGGTATGCTTTACAGAACATTATTGGAAGTGGAATATGCTTAACCCCACTTTTTTCCTTTAAAATGGCTTCCTTTAACTCAGATACCCAACTTGTGTTCTTTCTTTTAGTAATATGAATTATACACATAGTTGTAATCATCATGTGTGCTTTTTATGAATATAGCAGGGATAGCTATATCCAGTGCAGTCCTGTAGCTAATAACAAACTGTGCAACCACCTGACAGGTATGACAGTGACCACTTCACTTGCATCCTTCTCACATCAAAATGCAGACTGTATAATACACCACACATGGTAACTGCATTCAGTATTATCCTAGGATATCACACTATTTATGTTTTTGCCTGTAGCATTGTCCAGAGGTTTGCACTGAGGATAACATGTATGCCTAGACAATCATGTTCGTTCACCTTACATAAAAACTCACTTGCTTTATGTGTTTATATATATAAGAAAATTAATAATAATTTCACAATTTCACCTCTTTCCTTCCTGCCTTTCCAATAACCAACATTTACCAGCACACTCTGCTGGAACCGTGATGTGTCTTGTATTTTGCTTGTTATTACAGTGCCATTTCAAAAGTATTTGGCTCTTCCAGATATCAAATACATTGCATATTGTTAAACAACATCTAATATTAAGGTAACCTGAGTGAATAACACATTTTTACTTTAATTTATTAAATGGATGAAGTTATCCAACACCCATATCCGCTCTGTATCCCTTTTTTGGATAGAGATATGAAAACATTTAGTTTGACAAATATGTAATAGTAGTTGAAATGAGGGCACATTTTCAATGCACTGTGGAATTGGACGTGCAGAACTGTCCGTTTGTCATTTAGAAAAGAAACCTAAACTTAAGGGGTTAAGTTCCATCTATAATTCTAGAACATCTCTTGCTGGAGAAGCACGTGCTTTACTTTAATGCTTGGGACATATACTGTTTTATGCGCGCATTTGTTGCAGCGCTGGAAGTGCGCCGCCGCCGACTATAGGAATGCGGGTGCGCTCGCATCCCCATCTAGCTGTGTTGATGAGGAAGCAAAAGCCGCAATTGCTTTATCTGTGGAGATAGTCGCCAATCCTCATAAGAAATCATAACAGTGCAAAAAGCATGTGGGGCTCTTTGAAAAGGGTTTGTTTGTAACCATGATTGTGTAATAAAACATTTCTAAGGTGCCAAATAAGGCTAGAAATAGGAAGGGAACCTCCCTAGTCACATTGATGCAAACAATTCAAGAACTGCATGAACTAGGAGTGGAAACCGAGATCAAGTGAAAATCACATGGCTATCCTGCTTTGCAGTCTGAATTAGACCTATGGCACACTTATACATTTCCTTGAGACCATACCTGAGAGGGACCAAACCCTGGAAAATGAGAGACTTGAGTGGATCTGGTGCCAGTGAAATGCAGCTGAGTAGCACTGGCTCAGATGTAGGCAATGTTAAGGGGCGAAACTGAATCTGAAAATGTTCTGCAGACCAGCAACAAACTTTGTTTTGAGTGCAAATCCAAATATCATCTTGCAAAAAGACTGCCCACTGTTTAAAAACAGGACCAGCTTTTAAGTGCACAATCATGGCTAAAGTGTGGATTTTAAAGTCAGGCACTTCAATTCACATCTCCAACCAGAAAAATTATTTGGAAAATTGGACTGCAATGTAAATGACAGCGTTTATGTGGCTGATTGAAGCAAGTCCATCATTAAAGGTATTGGAAAGGGGACAATTGGCCACATTCTTATTGTACTCAGCTTAGAAAGAAACCTACTTTCAGTAGTTACTGCTGACAAGTTCACGGTGTGTTATGAAAATCATGAATGCCAGATCTTCAGAAGGGGTAAGATGTGGGCAAAAGGCAGAAAGTCAATAATATTTATATATGGCACAGAAGGTTTGGACTCAGTAGTGCAGAGGCAGTACAGACTTTGGCAGACAAAAGATTAACCTTTGTATGGTGCATTAAAACCAAGTCCACATGTGCTCCATTTTACAAAACTTGTGAGAGAAATCCCTTGAAACTGCTGGAGCTGATCCATAGTTGATGTGTGTGAGCTTTTTTTTTGGTCTGTAACTCCAAGAGGGTGTCTTGTTGAATTTAAATGAAAATTATTTCAAATACTGCATTGTATAGCCCACTAAGTGGTAAAATAAATTTAAAAAAACAGGTTCTGAGCAAGCTGAAAGCGTTTATAGCATGTATCAGTGACAAATTTCAGAGCAAGGTCCATTCAATCCATATAGACAAACCTGATGAGTACATGAGGAAGAAAATGCAGGAAAACCTAAAAAAAGAACAGGGAATAGAACACTAGAGGATGGTTCATCATTCTCCAGCCAAACATCATGTATCAGAGGCAAAATCCTGCACTATGTTTGAAAGAGTGAGAAGCATTCTAGCTGATCCAGACTAAACAGAAAAGTATTGACAGAATCAGTCTGTCTGCAAAATAGACTGCTCACCTGAATCACAAACAAGACCCCATATGAACTTTTGTCGTTTTAGAGCCAGTCACATAAGGGTGTTTGAGTGCAAAGCTTACATGTATGTGCCAGAAGAGAAGCACACCCAAATCCGGGACAGATACATAGAAGGGATACTTCTTGGCTATAATTCCTACAGTAAAAATATAGCATTATCATCTTAAAGCAAGGCACCGTTATTACAAGTTGCAGTCTGCATTTTGATGAAAGTGCAAGGCTAGGCACAATAGTCCTGTTTGAAGTAGGCCTGAGCATACCTGATTGTGATAGAGCAATGGAAGACGCCACAATAGATGTAGAACAACAGCCACAACTCAGGAGGTTAGAGAGAGTGACACAAAGGAATACCACCTGTAAGATATAAGCTTTACTTCAAATTATGCAGTCTTCATGCTAGGAAAACATTGTTGCGTTACCCAAGAGTAAGGTTAAAAGGTGGATATAGGCTGCACAAGAGGAAATATAATGTCTGCGTAAAAAGATATGGACTCTCATTACAATGCTCCCCAAACTTGCACCAGTAGTTAGGTATGCAAACATAAGAACAGTGCTTAGTTGCTGCCAACAAATGGATACACGTAAGGCATCTAGATATTAAGACAGCATTCTTGTATGTAGCTTTGAAGGATATATAATGCAGACACCAGGGTCACAACTTCAGAAGGTACTAGCTTAGGGACCCAATACAATGCTAGTACCCCTACCGCCTATGAGACCAGTGATCCCTGGTAATCCCCTATTTAAAGTACATTAAATGGGAGAACACAAGGTATCCCTCTTCCAGTTCCATGAAGGGAACCCCTAGGATTCCCTTCCTTGGTTACCCCTAATCCCCAAATATAATAATAACAATTGTCTATATTGATCCTCCAAATGCGTGTTTATGTTCAAAGGATGTTATTAACACCTTAATTGTATAGGATATGAGAAATCAGGCCTCATATCCAACTCAGTTGAGGTGGAGTGAGTGATCATAATGTCAATTCTAATGCTCAGAGGCATTTTTTTTATGCCTCCATGGGTGGTCTGGAATACACATTAGATAGAGGGATAAAATCAGGTTGCATAAGGGCTTGTGTGCAGTTACTAAATTGAGTGAAGCCCTTTTATCTCTGATTGGGATGGCTTGGAGGGAAACTTAAATGTGATAGCTAGACCTAACTTGCAAACATATGTAATTTTTCACTGAATTGTTTTGTTGATTGTGATTAATATGTTGGAAATGATGTGCCAACTTAACAAGTAAATTACTAATGTAAAATATTCTAATGGGGTCCACAGTATGCAAGTTACATAAAAGTATTTACAAACCTAGGGCCATATTAAATTCCAGCCTCATAAGTCCAACGTGTAGCAGGTTAGGGCTGCATGCTTCAAATTTGGCCATTTTACGTTGCTATTAAATTAGAAGGGGCTGCGAGCTACGAGCGAGAGAGACTATTTCGTAAACCAATTCTTGGCCATCTGGGTTGCGTGCTCGAAAGCAAACAATTAAGCAAGCACGTAGCTACGGTTCAGATGGCGCGTATGAAAAAAGAGATTGTTAGCGTTACGTCACTGAAAAAGGGGAGGGTAGATTTCTACGTACTTCAATTACAGTTTGCGAGCGGACCCACAGGCCAGATATAATGCAATATTAACAAAGCCGTAAATATGATATTCTATTACATGCGAGTTACAGTATATGTCGGAACACATTGAATGCAGGGATCAATATAAAACAAAATATAATCATGAAATAAAGTATTTTTCGGGGCTGATTTGCAGGCTTGAGAATGTTGTGCTATTAATTCTAAGACCTAACATCACTTTCCCTTATAATAAATGTACAGTAGAGTGATGTTATTTGCATTATCAGTGCTACGTATTGTACCTTACTCCCCTTGCGGGTACTCTTGAGTACACATTGGCCTTTGTGCTCCATTTGCGTGTTACATGCTTGCTAGCAAGTGACCACATTGGAATTTAATAGCTGCATTGAACAAGTAGCGGCTACAGGCATGACAGATCAAAATAAACATGCGCGAAGTTCAACACGTAGCCTATTCTCTGCCGTCCTCCATGATAACACGCAAAGGCCACTGCGAGCAACGTTACAAGGCTAAATTAATACCCGTAACACGTAACTCTTGAGTTACAAGCTTTGTTTTAACACGTAGCCCCAATTTAATAGGGTTGATAAGCAGGCAGCTACAGCTTGGAAGGATATCAAGTTCTTATTGCACTAGACTTCACAAGAGGGACAGCAGACATGTCTGTACTCCAAAGAGCATGGAAATACTAGGATGTACATGTTAATCATTGTAGATTACCTGAATGTGTGCTACCGACAAAAAAGAGACAATACACAGATGTCATGGAAGGCCTGAAAGCAAATTTTAAAGGACCTTGGACAAATCAAGCACTACCTCAGCATCCAAACTGAAATATAGAAGAATGGCAGCTTCCTTCTCAGTCAAAAGAAAAACATAATGGAAAGGGCAGTTGCACAGAGTGGGAGAAAACAGATCACCTGCAAGATGGCAGCCATTCCAACCAACACTGTAAAGAGCTACCATTGGAACACTGCTGTTCATCACAGAAGGGACTAGGCCAGACATTGCTGCAGCTAATCGTGAACTGGAAGGTAGCCGTTCTCAATGCAACTGGAATGCAAGGAAGCACACAATACGCTGAAACTGCCAGAAGAAGCAGGCTGCACTGATGGGATTGGCAAGTGCAGGCTATGTCGGTATTAGCAGACTGCAAGTCAACATCTGGGTCTCTGCTCATATAAAAGTTGAGGGAGTATGGGTAGGACCAGCAGAAAACAGCCCATTGTAGCAGCATCCTCTACTGAGGCTGAGTACATTGCTGCTGCATATGTATATCAGGACATACCGTATTGGTCCGAATATAAGCCGCATCTTTTTTCTGATTTTTGAGCTTGCGAGTTACGGGTGCGGCTTATATTCGCGACCGTAAAAAAAAATCATTGCCGATTTGTGAACTTTGCTTGTTAGGTGTGCGGCTTCTATTCGTGAACGCAAAATGACTGCCGATTTGCACGATTGCGAGTTAAGGGTGCGGATTTTCGTGCTTGAGACTGCGGTATTGAATAGCGATTTACGGTTTTAGTGATTCTAACATCCTGTAAAGCCTGCAACCTGTAAAAAAAGCTACAGTGCTAATTAGAAAGCCTGTTTCTTGCAATGTCTGATCACTTTGAGAGTCTTGTTCTCTCCAATTTTACGGATGTGGCTTATTTTTGAGTACTATCTTTTTTCTATTTTTTCCCCTTGAACTTTACGGGTTCGGCTTATATGCGGGTGCGGCCTATATTAGGATCAATACGGTAGTTTGAGTTAAACCATTGCTAACTGACGTGGGGATAGAAACACCTGAGACAATCACACTATTTGAGGCCAATTATGGGTGAATTAAGAGTAGTCAGAAAAGCTATTTAGATGCATGAGACACATTGATGTTAAGTATCACTTAATAAGGGTAATGATTGACAGGGTGATGGGTGAGTGTCCGAATTATGTGATAGCAGATGTACTGAAAAAAGCCACTTTCTTGATATACTCTGCAACAATTAAACAGTTTTCTGAATTCTAGACTAGAGGTAAGTATCATAGAACAGCAAGCCTATTCCATTAAGAAAAATGGAGATCCTAGGGGGTGAGCACAATATGAGAAGTGGAATTTGACTCTTTCCTCACATGAGATAGACTAAATGTTAAATCAGATGACACAAAACTTTGGTGTGACCACAGAATGCATATCACCTGTGTATCATTTACTGTATATATCTCATATTCACTGTTTAGAGTATTTATATTTCTTTATGTTTTTATTTAATTGTTCCTCATTGAAATTAATGAATTTATGCTAACAAGATTCTAATCTCTTTCCTTCATAAAACAGGTATTCTCCCACCACCTTTTGCTCCAGACTCCAAAACGGTCTATGCTAAGGATATTCAGGATGTAGGAGCTTTTTCAACCGTCAAAGGTGTCAACTTGGAAGATAGCGACAAGCAGTTGTTTGATGAATTTGCGTCAGGCAATATCCCTATACCTTGGCAGGAAGAAATGATTGAAACTGGTATTTTTGATGAATTAAATGGAGAATCAAATGATGTAAGGAAAGGTTCCATTGCAAACGACAACTCGGCCAAGTCTGGAGTATGTCGAATTGCATAAAGAATTCAAGGGATTTTAGTACAACCAAGAGATCATACAGTATAACTTTTGTTTTCTTGTATCCTCTGTGAACTCAATTTTTTGCCTGTGAAAAAAATGTTTCACACCCACAAGGCATCTAAAATAACATCAGCTCTGTGTGTATTCTGATTTTGTTGCTATGTATGTCTAGAGACTTCCACACAAGATTTATAACTGCAAAGTAAATGAGTAAAACGTGGAATAGAACAGACTTTGCCACCATCAACTAATAATACTTTAGAATCCTATATATATTGAGATGGTGAAGGAATACCTTTAAAATTACTTTAGAGAATGTACATCATATTTTTAGCTTAAAACAAACTAAGCACTTACAATGTCTATAACATTGCCAGTATATATATTTATTTATTCTTTCATTTCAGTAATTACTAGTGTTAGAAATATGTAAGTGCTTATGTGCACCCAGCTTTACAGTGCAGAGATAACAACATTTCAAGCTGTAACAGTGAATTCACTGGTTTCATTAATAAAAAAAAGATTGACCTGTGTTCACACTTTTGTTAAAAAGGACCTTATTTAAAATATGTTCAACTCTGCATAATCAGTAATGTTTGATTAAATCAGTGTTTAATTTAAAGCATATGTTTAGAAAGCTCCTGAACATGTCCACATATATCATATATATCATGTAGATTATATTCTGATTATTTATTTTAATATTTTTTTAATATTCTGGAACTGCAAAAGTGCAAAATCTGGAGATATTTATTGTTGTTTTTTTTCTCTGCTGCACTTTGTGTATGTTGTTATCACTATGCATATTCAAACATCTGAAAATGTCTGAATGTATTAGACAAGACAGATATGTGTAATTAGAATCATTACAATAGAGTTAATTTGACATAAAAGGACCACTTTGGTCAATTTTCTTTCTATATGGTATTGTAAATAAATAAATAAACACCGTAACAAGCAAAATATTTCAGAACAGCATTTATATTTTGTAGCTATTATATGCAGTTATTCTTTACTGTTGGCTTTCAGTTAGTTTTCTTGTCTACTGTCTGTATTGCTTTCTCAGGAGGCCGTGTCATTGTAAACTAATGAGTTTCCCTTTAGTTCTGGAGATAACACTGTCAGTTGTAACTGCCACATTCCCATTGTTCAGGCAGACACTTCCTGTGTGTTTTAAATCCCCTCCCATCTCAGGAAGCTGATCTCCTAAAACTAAAATGATTGGTTCCACAGCTTATAAAGAACAATAAGTGACATGATATATTCTAAAATTATGTTGTTATTTTCAATTGTAGTTCTTAAAAAAAGCACTTTTTAAAGATATGACCACAGTGGTACTTTATATCTGTATTTTCTGTCAATATTTAGAAAATATACAGATTGGCAATATTCGTCTTATTAAGATGGGCTGCCTTTAACAAAAGCATTGTTCAGAAATTGCGGACCTTTACAGAGATCTTTTGATTAAATTGCATTTTTTTGAGAGCTTAAAATGGTTATTCTAAGATATTATTGTAAATAAATGTATTTTATTGATTTAAAATGTCTAGCTGAGTGGCTACTACATGTTTGGTTAAAAAAAGAGTTACAATATATTGTTTTACTAAATTGTTAATGCAGAAAAAAAGTAACCAATTTATTTAGCATGATTTATATGAAGTGTCGATAAACCATATCAGATAGATTTCTAATTAAACATTGTATGAATTATACTAAACATGTGACACTGATAATGGATTTGGAATATGTATCTTGTATATTTAAAGTATAAATATTTATTAATTTGAAGTAGCTGGTATTCATTAATTGAGACTTAAAAAATAAAAATGAGAAAAAGGAGTGGTTTTCCTAAATGTCTGATGAGTCTCATTATTTCAATACAATTTATACACTGTTCTCTTATGACTTATGGATAGCTCCTTATACAACTGTCTGTAAGCATCTTACTTATGAGCATCTTTGTATTAACAATGAAAAATTGTTTGGAGTTTGACAAAATTATTAATATTGGAATTTGACCGTGCTTATTTTTTTTCAAATTTCTCAAATTGTCGTTGAGCAACCATTTTGGCAGAAAACTTAAAGGCCCATTTACCTCACTATAAGTGCTCTTCATGGTGTGAAAGAGGACAAGATTGCATGTTAAAATGTTATATTTTTTTCTAAATAACACTAATAACACCTACAAAATCCAGTTCCATGATGAATAACATATGCTGACACTCACCCCATTTAATTCCAAGCCCGTCAAACTAAACCTTTGTCTGTGGACTCAAATTTTTTTACAAATATAGATGTATTTAATTGACTCAAGCCCGCAACTACAGGCTCAAAGTCCTGTACGTAGCATGTCAGGGCATGATCATGATCAATTAAGCAAGCGTGTAAGTTACAATTTAGACAGAGCCAATATTTGCAATCAGACTCACAATTCAGAAATGTAGAAATTAATAAAAAACAATAAATCAACTGTTCTAGTCCATGTGGGTTCCATGATATGTATTACTCCTTGATTCCTGGGATTGATATAACATGGAATTAAAACATAAACATTTTTTTTTATTGCAGATTTGCGAGCTTGATACTGTTGGGCAATTAATTCTAATGCCTTTAATTTCTTTCCCAGTATTTTTTAATACAGTAGTGTGTTTTTATTTGCTTTTGCAGAGTTACTTGCTTTGCAAGTCCTATCTAGTACTCGTATAATTTTTTGATACATTCGTCATTTATGGGTTTGAAGGCAATGGCGGACTTGTTGAATTGTTGAATTAAATATGGATTAGCACTGGCAACATTTACATGCTTGAAACATGAAAGGAGGAGATAGGACGGAGTTACGTTTTTGACAACCGCAGTAACTTTGAGCCTGTAACTCGCAAATAGATTGTGAGTAGCAAATTGTATCTGACTGAATATCAGTAACATTCATGGGCTCCATTACAGGATCAAGTAATTGTGATTTGGACAATTAAATAGGGGCCACTGTAAAGTGAAGGAACAGTGAATACAGAGATTCATACGTTTTTCTCTGTATTCAGGAATGCAGCAGCAATCAGTTAACCCACAGATAAAATGTTTAGCACTTGCCATCATTCCTTTATCTGCACAGATTAATTTGAAGGGTTAACTCTATATTTGCTTATGCTCACTGCACAGAGCTGTGGGACTATCTGGGGGCTTATCAGTGACAAACGTATTTCAAAAATTCAAAAAGTATTTCAACATACTGTGGTGTTCTCAAAATTGAATTAAGTAAATCAACAGTAAGTCAAACTGAACTGGAATTCATGTTAAATGTTGCTGATTTGTAAAAATTCAATTCAGCCATTATAACATAAAAATGCAAGTGCAGTCCATCATATTCCATTGGTCTTTTCTCAACCAGCAATAATACTAATAATGTAAAGAATATTAAAGGGACAGTTACCTTGCAGTAGTTATTCTGCAGCATGCTATAGAGGAAGATTGTTAGCAGGGAAAAATCCAGGTGCAGATTTGAAAATCAGTGTAGCAGCACTGAGTGACAGGTTGTATTTGATTTGTGTGTTTAAACCCTGTGGTCGTTCCTCCCCTGTTTCCTTCACCAAGACTAAGTGAAGGTATGTGTGAAGTAGCCAATGGTGTGCCAGAACGGCTGTACCCCTTTATGTGTATTGGTAGAAGTATGCGATCAGATCGTGCTGGTACTCAGCTGCTGGAGCTGCTGGGGAGAGAGAGAACTTTCATAAGTGTGTTCCTTCATATAAGCGCAAGTTATGCTTAGGTGAATCTTACCCTTAGCTTAGTAAATCTACCTTACAATATCTGATAGAATGGAGCCAAACCATCATAATTTAAACACATGTATTTATTTTTTCAAAAAGAGCAAATATTTTATTAGAATAGCACAACCATATATAAGTTTGTTTGACAGATGCAAATTAATGCAACCTCGATTTTAACATAATATTTTAAAACCTACCAATTTAAATCATTTGTTTTCTAAATTAATTTAAATATGTTTACTATATTAAACTAAAGGTTGTTTGTACCTCTAAAATCCCAATGAAAAAAGTAACTAATTTGTTAATCTATCATATTTTTTATTTATTCTTATAAAGATTCCTGGCACAAAAGGCTATTTTTTTAATCTTTCTTGTTGGGCTCAAGCATTGCTCTTTTTTCCTTGTTGTGACGATCCAGGGGTAGGGGCTATTACTGCCCAGGGCCACCTGCTATAGACTACAGGTTAACTACCCACTAGGACCATTTGGTTCCTGGAAATCTTGGCACCAACACCCTGATATCTGGCTTCTGTATAAGTCATGGTCTCTCCATTAGGAATCAGCACTTTCAGGAGTCTCAGTAACCTTCCTGTGGTAGTGACCAGGACAAGTTACTTGCAGAGTGGAGATAGGATCAGTATCATAGCCACCAGGAGCAAATAAGAGAACATACTATTTCTATATGTCTCAGCAGTGAGCTGATTTATTTTTGGAAAGTCAACAATATTTATAGGGATTAGATACAGAGGGGGTGTATACAACACAACACTGACAGGGAGTGGCAGACAAACATAGGGGATTGACTCCACATGGAGTCTAATAGTCTGGCATCCTGGCATCCTGTCTGGCACCTGTGAACAATAGGCCAACCTCCAAATACACATAATGCTGTCTCCATGTCTAGTGGTCCAGACCTCAAATAGAGTACATTACTTTATCTGACAAACAATGGGACAAAACAGATGACAATATAGTGGAGGTATTTATGCACATAGTCCAGTGGATGGAGTCAAGCAGTCTGTCCTTTATGGTGGCTCAATGGGCTAAGATCCAGGAACTGGAAAAGGTGTCCGTTACAAGTATTAAGTGTTGTTGGTGTGTATTCACATACAAAACTCCTGCAGGCTCCCTTGCAATATTAAGTAAGCTGTAAACCCCTATACAGTTTGCATTATAATGATCAAACTTTGGAAAATGGGGATAAATATATATTAGATGTCTTTTTTCCTATTATGATGAAATTGCAATTTAACCTAGAATAATAGCGCCATATACTAGAGCAGAGGTTCCAAAACTGTGGTCCGTGTCTTTCACTTAGATGAGTCAGCTAGGATTATAAAAAACAAATTAAATTGTATAATACTGTACAATCCAAAGTGAACATTGCCTCCCTCACTACACTATTATGATTACATTTTAATACAATAATGAAATCTTAGTGAATTCAACAAGGCTCACTCATCAATATAGCCCAATGTGTCGTTACAAGCAATGTTGACATCTGCCTGCTTTATATTTATAAAAATCGTAACCTTTTGATGACTATGTTTATGAGAACAGGAATCCATTTTCTGTAACATCACTTCCTGAGAGCTGGTCCATGAAAGGGCTGGTCATTGTAGTTATCTGTGGTGGGAGTGGTGAGGGAGGAGAGAGCGGAGAGAAGTCCAGAGTCTTTGTTAGATAATAGGATAAGATTGAAGGTAATAAGGTTGCAACTACAGCTCTACAAAATGTAAATATCCTACACAAACACAATCCTTCCATCAAGTATAATGCATTCCTCAAGACAGGTCCTGCAGAGGCACCAAATTATGTATTTCTAATTAAAACTAGCTTGTGACTTGTTCCTACTTAATTATGCTCTTAGATTCAAAGTTTTCAAACATATTTTTTCATTGTATAGTGCCCTTTAAGTGTTTATCCTTGACAGCTAGGAAAGTTTTAAGTTAGCAGAGTGAAGGACCCTACCCATCCCAGACTCAAACAATGGATTTAAAAAAAATGTGCAAACAGGAAACATAGAACTGCCAGCACATATAAGAAACAAACAGGCCCAAACAGTCTGACCATGTTACCCATGACTTTATTAAACCTTATGCTTATCAAACACATTCCTGAATTATTTCATTGTATTTGTCCCTAGCTCTTATCTGCTACCCTTTCTCTAAAATAGGACTCTTTTCAACTTCAATACATAACCCCTTGTTCTTGCATTCCTATTATGTTGACAGGGTCATCTCTCTTAAAAGTTTATTAAATATTTTGATACTGGCAAAAATGACGGTGCAATAAAAAAGTGTTGAAATGCTGTTTGTCACACAATGGGAGTGTACTGGGTGCCTAAACTATATAGACCCCTAGAGGATACTAATTAACCCATGTAATAACACTATAAGTGCCATGAGGGTCATCCAGGACCCTCATGACACAAAGTGTAAGCACTACACTATTTTAACCCAGTCTCTTATGGGTGTCTATACAGACCCCATCAGTCCCATAAGGGTATATAAAGACTCTCATGGGACAGTTAGAAGCCTAAGATTAACCCCATAAGTTCTATGAGGGTCCTCACAGACCCTCCTGACACTAAGTACACACACTATACTGCACTATAACCCCCAATAAACCATTAAATCTAAACTTACCCCCTCTACACTAACCTATTAACACCTACACTACCTACCTACACTACCTACCTATCCACTAATAAACCCCTCTCCCCACTGATTACAGAAAATAATAAAACCTAAGTCACAAAAAATAATAAAACCTAAGTCACAGAAAATAAAAAAGCCTAATTCACAGAAAATGAAAAAACGTACTTTACAGAAAATAAAAAAATCGACATTACAAAAAATAAAAAAAGCTACATTACAAAAAATAAAAAAATGACATTACAGAAAATAAAAAAGCTACATTACAAAACATAAAAAAAGCTACATTACAACCCCCCCACTACAGAAAATAAAAAAATATTACACACCTGAAAAGGAAATACATACAAAATATACACATTACAATACAAATCAAACAAAATACAATAGCCTCTATCTAAAATACACACATACCTTCTATCTAAAATACATTAAATCCTATCTAAAATACATACATACCCCTCTATCTAAAATACATTAAATCCTATCTAAAATACATACATACCCCTCTATCTAAAATACAATAAATCTTATCTACATACACAAACCCTAAATCTAACCTAAAATAGAATAATTAACACCACCACTAAAAAAATAAATTAGTACAACACATTACATACAATAAATAAACATTGTAAATATTGAACTCACCTTTCCATAATATAAACATAATATATATTCAACTTACCTCGGTGCGATATTCCCGGCCTCCTACTCTGATGCCTCTCTAAAAAAAACTGGAAGAAAATTGGCAATGGCGCCTTCTGATTGTCTAATTAAGGGTTAATTAAGGGTTTATGGGGGCCTTTATTTACCCCCATGAGTGACAGGGTTAATGAAGGGCTTATGGGGGTCTGTATTGACCCCCATAAATTACAGGGTCAATTAAGGGATTATGGGGTCTGTATTGTCCCCATGAGTTCCAGGGTTAAATAAGGGTTTATGGGGGTCTATATTGACCCCCATGAGTGACAGGGTTAATTAAGGGTTTATGGGGATCTGTATTTACCCCCATGAGTAACAGGGTTAATGAAGGGCTTATGGGGGTCTGTATTGACCCCTATGAGTGACAGTGTTAATTAATGGATTATGGGGTCTGTATTGACCCCATGAGTGTCAGGTTTAATTAAGGGATTATGGGGGTCTGTATTGACCCCCAAGAGTGACAGGGTTAATTAAGAGCTTATGGGGGTCTGTATTGACCCCCATGAGTTACAGGTTTAATAAGGGATTATGGGGGTCTTTATTGACCCCCATGAGTGACAGGGTTAATGAAGGGCTTATGGGGGTCTGTATTGACCCCCATAAGTTACAGGGTCAATTAAGGGATTATGGGGTCTGTATTGACCCCCATGAATGACAGGGTTAATGAAGGGCTTATGGGGGTCTGTATTGACCCCTATGAATAACAGTGTTAATTAATGGATTATGGGGTCTGTATTGACCCCATGAGTGTCAGGGTAATTAAGGGATTATGGGGTCTGTATTGTCCAGGGTTTTATTTTTTGTAATGTAGATTTTTTTTTTTGTAATGTAGCTTTTTTAGTTTCTATGAATTAGGCTTTTTTATTTTATCTTCTGATACTGCCTCCCCTGCATCACTCTCGCATGGGGGTTTTCACCTCAGTCACACACCTAGACCTGGGAACAAACAAGGTGGTGGTGTGGGTGTATTACTTTCTTCTCGCTGTACGTTCCACCTCATACCCCCTGTCCCATCCTTCCAATTTTCGTCTTTTGAAGCTCATACTATCCGCCTCTTCTCTCCTATCTCTCTACGTGTTGCTGTAATCTATCGCCCCCCAGGTACTTCCTCTCAATTTCTCGATCACTTTTCCGCCTGGCTCCCACACTTTCTTTCCTCCAACATTCCCACACTGATACTTGGTGACTTCAACATTGCCATTGACACCCCCACCTCCTCAGCAGCCGCCAAACTACTTGCACTCACCTCTTCCCTCGGCCTCTCACAACTTACAGATTCTTCAACTCACCATGCTGGTCACTCTCTTGACCTTATTTTTACAAATATTACCCACACCTCTAACCTAGTCATCCACCCTCTCCCTCTATCTGACCATCACCTCCTTACCTTCAACCTCAACACATCTTCCTCCTATCACTCTTCTTCATCCCCAGCCACAATAACCCACAGAAACCTGCTAGAACTCAACCCTACCCAACTCTCCACCGTGCTCCAACCTCTTCTCAGCACTATCACCAACCTCAACTGCCCTGACACTGCCATCACACACTACAACTCTACTCTCACTTCCACTCTTGACACTCTGGCCCCCATAACTACACGCAGACGCCCTCAATCTCATCCACAACCATGGCACACTACACACACACGTTACATTCAGAAGTGCTCCCGCACTGCTGAACGACTATGGAGGAAATCATGCTCTGCAGCAGATTTCCTTCACTACAAGTTTATGCTACGTTCCTACTCCTCTGCCCTCAACCTGGCCAAACAGCAGTACTTTACATCACTAATATCAACTCTGTCCTCTAACCCAAAACGTCTTTTTGCCACTTTCAATACTCTCCTTCGCCCACCACCTCCCCCCATCCCTTCCTGTCTCACGGCTGAAGACTTTGCCAACCATTTTACACATAAAATTCAATCTATCCACAATGAACTCTCCTCCCACAGTGGCTCACACACTTCACACTCTCAACTAACTCTACTAACCAACAACACCCAATCTACCCCCCCTTCCATTCCCACAGCCACTCTGGACTACTTCACCCCTGCAACAGAAGATGAAGTCTCCATCCTAATATCATCCTCTCACCTCACTACCTGTCCTTCAGATCCTATTCCATCTCAGCTCATCCCTCGCCTCTCTACTACACTTATCCCAGCTCTCACACATATCTTCAACCTTTCCCTAAACACCGGCACATTTCCATCATCTCTAAAACATGCCATAATTACACCCACTCTCAAGAAACCCTCATCCGATTCTGACATTGCATCTAACTATCGCCCTATCTCTCTACTTCCCCTGGCTTCCAAACTGCTGGAGCGGCTCGTCTATAACCGCCTCACCAGTTTCATCTCCTCTAACTCTCTTCTGGACACTTTCCAATCCGGCTTTCGGCCCCAACACTCCACTGAGACAGCCCTCATAAAAGTCACCAATGACCTGCTCACCGCCAAGTCGAAAGGCCACTTTTCTATTTTGCTTCTCCTGGATCTCTCTGCCGCCTTTGACACCTTTGACCATTCAATTCTACTCCACATTCTCTCATCCCTCGGCATTCGAGACACTGCTCTCTTGTGGTTCTCATCATACCTCCAAGAACGATCATTTAGCGTCTCCTTCTCCGGCACATCTTCTTCTCCTCACCCCCTGTCTATTGGCGTACCCCAAGGATCAGTCCTAGGCCCCCTCCTCTTCTCCATCTACACATCCTCACTCGGCACCCTAATAAACTCTTTTGGGTTCCAGTACCATCTCTATGCAGACGACACCCAAATCTATCTCTCAGCACCAGATCTATCCCCCTCTCTTCTAGCACACGTCTCCAACTGCCTCTCTAGTATATCCTCTTGGATGTCCACCCACCATCTGAAACTCAACATGTCTAAGACTGAACTCTTAATCTTCCCACCCTCTACTACAGCTTCAATTCCTCACATCTCTCTCTCTGTCAACAACGCCATCATCACTCCCACCTCCCAAGCCCGTTGTCTCGGGGTTCTACTGGACCCTGCCCTCTCTTTCATCCCACACATACAGTCTATAACCAAATCCTGTCTTTTCCATCTAAAAAACATATCCAAAATACGCCATTACCTTACACAAGACAATACTAAGATTCTAATACACTCTCTTATCATTTCTCGTCTTGACTATTGCAACTCGCTCCTTGTTGGCCTGCCCATCACTCGCCTCTCCCCACTTCAATCCATAATAAATGCCTCCGCCAGACTCATCTTCAGTACACATCGTTCAGTGTCGGCAGCTCCTCTTTGTCAATCACTCCACTGGCTTCCCTTAGCCTCCAGAATAAAGTTTAAAATCTTGACCCTAACTTATAAAGCCCTCAACAACAGCGCACCCCCATACATCTCTGCTCTCATCTCCAAATACTCCCCCACACGCCCTCTTCGTTCTGCTAACGACCTTCTTCTTTCTACCACTCTTGTCACCTCCTCTCACTCCCGCCTCCAGGACTTTTCTAGCGCTGCCCCTATTCTCTGGAACTCCTTGCCTCGCTTCACCAGACTATCCTCCTGCCTTAAATCCTTCAAAACATCAATAAAAACGCACCTCTTTAAAGAAGCCTATAACCTTCCTCCCTAACATGCTCAGCACTGCTCAGCACTACTCTCTCCCTACTGTACCATATACAAACTTTAACCTTTAGATTGTAAGTCTGCGAGTTTCAATCCTGCGCAGTGCTCTAGGGAAAGCGCTATGGACACTGGATTCCAAGCTCAAAGACAGGGCCATACACTCTTTGCAATGTATGAATCTTTAACTTGTCATTGCCTGTAACTTAACTTATGTATAGCGCTACGGAATATGTTGGCGCGTTACAAATAAACGATAATAATAATGTGACTTAGGTTTTATTATTTTCTGTAATTAGTGGGGTGGGGGGTTATTAGGGAGTAGGTAGGTAGTGTAGGTAGGTAATGTAGGTGTTAATAGTTTAGTATAGAGGGAGGTTATTTTGGATTTAATGGGGAGTATAGTGCAATGTAGCATTTGTACTTTGTGTCAGGATGGTCCTTGAGGACCATCATGGCACTTATGTTGTTAATTTTAGTTAAGTTAGGTTTGGCACTTATGTTGTTAATTTTTATTAAGTTAGGTTTGTAACTGCCCCATAATGGTATTTATATATCGTTGTGGGACTGATGGGGTTAAATAGAGGCTTATGAGGGTCTGTATAGACCCCATAAGAGGCTGCATTAAATAGGCTTCAATGGGGTTAAATAGGCCCAGTTAGGGTTCAATAGGCCCATTTAGGGTTACATAGGCACTGTTAGGGTTAAATGTGTACTGTTAGGATAAAGTAGGCCCAGGGTTGGGATAATGGGGTATAGTTAGGGTTAATAGTGTAGTGCTTACACTTTGTGTCATGAGGGTCCTGGATGACCCATATGGCACTTATAGTGTTATTACATGGGTTAATTAGTGTCCTATAGGAGTCTATATAGACCCCTACTGGACTGATAGAGTTAATGAGTGACAGGGTTTATTAAGGGCTTATGGGGGTCTGTATTGACCCCCATGAGTGACAGGGTTAACTAAGGACTTATGGTGGTCTTAATTGAGCCCCCTGAGTAACAGGGTTAATTAAGGGTTTAGGGGGGTCTGTATTGACCCCCAATGAGTGACAGGGTTAATGAAGGGCTTATTGGGGTCTGTAGTGACCCCTATAAATGACAGTGTTAATTAAAGGATTATGGGTGTCTGTATTGATCCCCATGAGTGTCAGGGATAATTAAGGGATTACGGGGGTCTGTATTGACCCCCATAAGTTACTGGGTCAATTAAGGGATTAAGGGGTCTTTATTGACCCCCATGAGTAACAGGGTTAATGAAGGGCTTTTGACCCCCATGAGTTACAGGGTTAATAAAGGGCTTATGGTGGTTTATATTGACCCCTATAAGTGACAGTGTTAAGTAAAGGATTATGGAGACTGTATTGACCCACATGAGTTACAGGGTTAATGAAGGGCTTATGGGGGTCTGTATTGAACCCTATGAGTGACAGTGTTAATTTAGGGATTATGGGGACTGTATTGACCCACATGAGTGACAGAGTTAATTAATGGATTATGGGGGTCTGTATTGACCCTGATTAGTGTCAGGGTTAATTAAGGGATTATGGGGGTCTGTGTTGACCCTCATGAGTGACATGGTTAATGAAGGAATTATCGGGGTGTATATTGACCCACATGAGTTCCAGGGTTAATTAAGGGATTATTGGGTCTGTATTATCCCCATGATTTACATGGTTAATGAAGGGCTTATGGGGTTCTGTATTGACCGCTAATTAAGAAACCATAGCCACATTTTTGAAAGGAATAAAAGCTAAACATGATTTGTTACACAGTGAATTTGTACACAGCTTTCCAATATCAACTTGTAGTGCCCCTTTAAGTAGATTATGGGGTCTGTGAGTGTCAGGGTTAATTAAGGGTTTATGGGAGTCTGTATTGACCCCCATGAGTGACAGTGTTAATTCATGGATTATGGGGTCTGTATTGACCCCATGAGTGTCAGGGTTAATTAAGGGTTTATGGGAGTCTGTATTGACCCTTATGAGTCACAGTGTTAATTAATGGATTATGGGGGTCTGTATTGACCCCGATGAGTGTCAGGGTTAATTAAGGGATTATCAGGGTCTGTATTGACCCTCATGAATGACAGGGTTAATTAAGGGATTATCAGGGTCTGTATTGACCCTCATGAATGACAGGGTTAATGAAGGGATCATCAGAGTCCCATTGTTATCTAGGGGCTGATGTATTGACCCCATGAGGAACAGGGTTAATGAAGTGCTTCACGGGGGTCTGTATTGAGTCCCATTAATTACTGGGTCAAATAAGGGATTATGGGGTCTGTATTGACCTCCATGAGTGACAGGGTTAATGAAGGGTTTATGGGGTTCTGTATTGACCCTTATGAGTCACAGTGTTAATTAATGGATTATGGGGGTCTGTATTGACCCCGATGAGTGTCAGGGTTAATTAAGGGATTACCAGGGTCTGTATTGACCCTCATGAATGACAGGGTTAATGAAGGGATCATCAGAGTCCCATTGTTATCTAGGGGCTGATGGGGCTCTGTATAGAGCCCCATGAGTGATAGTTTTTTTTTTTTTTATTGCGGGTCATTTAAGGACCTTTATGGTCCTTTAAGGATCCGCAAGGTGGGAAATGTGAATTTTGATTGCAGCGGGGCTCCCCGAGCTTATCTCGGATCTCTGCAACAGGGTTAATGTGGGGTAACAAGCTTATCTTAGATGTCTTTTGGCAAAGTTGTACATGGCTGGCAGTGTTTTGGGGGGTCATGGAGCCTCATTTTAATTTTTTTCGGTCCCCATTTTTTTTCTCACTTAACCGATTTTCACATGCCGAAAGTGGGGAATTTGGGGTTAAATTTGCCTGTAACCTCACTTCCAGACGTCCTGGCTGTCCCCCCATGCTGTGGGTGAGTGTTTTTTTGTTTTTATTATTGTGTTTATCGGTGTGTTTTTCGTGTTTATGGGTTTGAGCGGTTCAGGGTCAGAGCATTGTTCTGCATTGACCTTGGCTTGTAATGTTTGCTCGCAGGCAATGAGGGAGAGGAGGAGGGGGAGACAAGGGAGGGAGAGGTGGAGGGGAAGAGGGGCATAGGGTAAGGAGAGGAAGAGGGGAAGAGAGACACAGGGTAAGGAGAGGAAGAAACACACAGGGTAAGGAGAGAAGGAGGGGAAGAAAGACACAGGGTATGGAGAGGAAGAGGGGAAGAGAGACACAGGGAAGGGAGAGGACTGAAAGTTAAAACTTTTTATGGGGTTTGTTGTTACAGAGGTGAGGCGCCGTAGGACTAAGTGCAGCGAGTTAAGGCTTTTATGGAGGTTGTTGTTACAGAGGTGAGGTGCCGTAGAGCCTCCACCGCCGCAAATGCGGCCCCCCAGCTTCATGAGGGTCCGCATTTGCTGCCAGAACTGCGTCCCTCGCTTTGCGACGTCTCGTAGTTCAACAATTATAATATGTGATATGTGAAGATTTTTTATTTATGTTGAGAGTTTCAACAGCAATAAATGTGAAGCACTCCCTTGTCTGGTGGTAGTACCAGTCATACAATGTAGAGCACAAAATGTACACGGTAGAGTGTATACTTCCTTCCTTGGCATACCACATTAGCATGTAAGGAGTATGTCCACCAATCTGGAATGACAGGGGCGTAGAGAGGCTGGAGAGGTTTACAGGGCTTGTGTCGAATGCAGTTAATAGAGCCCAGGACATAAGGTGCATGTGGCACTCCATACCACATGTGATGGCATTCCTAATCTCTTGGACCAGAGTAGAATTTTGGATGTACTAAGACCCAAGTGGCAAGAGAGAACCTGGTATGTTCAAAGACCAGGAGATCCCTGAATGTTTATTTATGATTGACAAAGGAAGCAAATGATACCTGTGTATCATCACTGGAGTCACTAGAGCAACGGTTCAGTAAACAACTCATTCCCCAATGCCAAACCTGCATAATCACAGAGGTTATGTTTCAGGTTTTTTGATTTCCCTTTAGTATGCTGGCAACTTAACAAGTCCTTTCATGACTAATAATTGATAGTCATTCCTCATGTTGTACAATTGGTGATAGAAATTGTATACCACTGTGCAAAGTTGTGAGAAAGGTGAAGTTTCTCTGTAGACATTGGAGCTGGAAGGTGTCAACTTTGAGATGTATGCATACCACTCTCTCTCCACTTTCTCCTAAAGTGAGGCAAACAATACCAGCTAGGATCTAATGCTTTCCCATTGCTATTTTCCAAACAAAAAATCAAAGTCTTTTAAATCTGTTCAATTTTTGGGTACTCAAGAGACAACAGAGGACATATAGACTCCAAAATACTTGATGGCATTTGCCATTTGTAAGATGTCATGGAATAAGAGAGGCAAGAAGGCTTGGGCTCTTGGACCATTTAATCTAAGCAGAATAGACATTTGAGTAAACCACCTGACATTTTCATGATTGCTGTAAGTGAGCCACAAGGAGTACTTTATCAGCATAACCTGATTGGATAATCCATATGTTTATCTCCTTGAGAACCAACCTTTTGTGTTTTTTCATTGAAAGGCATAGCAAAAGCTCTATGGTCAGCACACAAAGCTGACCACATAAGGAACATGTTTGATATATTCCCTGTCCAAATACCAATTGTCCTGTTGATTTGAAGTGAACACTTTGTGATACTTTCAGTGCTGGTGTGGTTCAAAGCCAGATACTTGCAGAGTGGCTATGAGGAGTGATAATCATTCTTTCAAACACCACCATGTCTATGGATAGAAAGGCTAGTGACAAATCAGACAGATGTTATCAAGGATTGTATGGTATGGAATAGCATAGAACCTGACAATGCAGTTATGAGCTTATTGAGATCCTAATGTCACAACCTCATAGTTTGTGGTGAGCATTGCTGCCAGTTTGTCAGGGACAACACAACTGGATTCAACCTCATTGCAGATCTCATGGCTTTCCACTAGTACGACATATACTACAGTCTTGTGCCACAGAAGCTACAGCTATGCATTCTAGGGACAGACAGACTTACATAGCCTAGCTTTTTATGCTGTTTCTCCTTATTGATTGCTGTTAAGACCCAGTCTTTCTACCAGTCAGTTTATTTGAACTATTTATTGCTGTTCCAGTCTCCTCTCAGTGCCTGTTGTAGGTTCCCGTGACAGGGGGTATTTCTATTTACTGCTGTGTCTTCATGCTCTATTTTGCTACAGTTCCTGTAACATACTTGTTCCTTATTGGACTGATATTTTGCTGCTGACATAGATTGTTACTAATCTCATTAGATTTCTCCCAGCCCCTGATCCTTAGCTTGCCTGACCGTTCAGACTGAATACTTTAAAGAGTTTATTGTTTATATGTTACTAGGCCATCAAACTTCTTTCCTTGCATGTTTGCCCCATTACTCTGGTACTGTTATAGGATCTGGTACACTGCCAATGATGCAAGGTCAGCAGTGGCTCAGCTGGGTGCTAGCAATGTTTACAAAATCCAATATCTTAGACTATGCCTATCTGTATAACAGTGACTGCACTCAAAAGTCAGAGGCAATAACTTGTGTTTATTTGTTTCTGGATCACTGGAGAGATCCCTTTGCTCCAGTTTAAAGGGCAAAGGAACTACACTATTGGCAGTAGGACTCTATTACTACCCATCATATGCAACACCTGTATATGCTGTCTGGGAGGACAGCTTTCTCTTACTTATATCTCTGCTTCACACATCTGACCCAAGCTGACACCAGGCTCCAATTATTTTTCATCACTGCAAGTTGCAGATGAGTAATCTCACAGATATGGATACCTGTTAATACAATGGATTATTACCTGATATCCACAAACTATACTTTGTTCTCTTATCACTCTTATTTCCAATCCTTTTCTCTACATGTCTCTTTTCTTTGTGATTATACTACCATGCTCTATTCCTCCTTTCCTTTTCCTTCTTCCACAATAAAAAGCGCAAATAAGCGGTTTTGGTTAACCTACAGTTGATTATAACTATACCTGGCTCTATATTGTCTAGCCTAGCAATACACATTATAGTTGACTTTTACTATATCACAGTACCATCTGGAGAAGAATAGATTAGATCAAATATTTATCTATTGTACATCCTATCCCAAAAGCAGCCAACCACCCGATTCTATTTATCTAAAAAGCTTGGATTAATTCAAAGAAAGCTCCTATGTTACAGAAATGCTTACATACCTTTGGAATTCATATGGCATAAGGGAATCAGGCTTTTTTAAACAGATGATGTAGGCTGTGCGGAAAAATTACCATTGTTCTTTAATAACATTTAAGACATCAAAAACAAGATTTTTTTAAATGGAAATATTTTACCTGCTTCAGACATAAGGCAAAATGATTTAATGGCAAAAAAAGCCACTTGCTGTTGCAATGAATGCTCCTGGCCAGGGCCATTTTGACAATGTGAAAGCTGGAAACAATTGGATGGAGGGCTAAATTATTCCATACGTTGATATCAGTAAACATAGCCCTCTGAGGCCCAGGCCTAGGGTGGTGTTATGTTGGGGACTGCAAGATTTGCCAGCATCCATTACCCCAGCCCACATCTTCTTCACTGCTTTTTCCTTTTCCCCTCAACTCCTGCCTTCTCCTCTACATAATAATACACCTGGAAGAGGGCTACAAGGTGCCAAGTAATGTTAAGAGGAGAGAGCAGGAGTTGAGAGGGAACTGGATTTAAGGAGAGATCAGCTGGGGAATGGTGCGATGATCAGTGGAGAGGGATGAGGAATTCCGAAGGAAAATGGAGGCGATACATAGTTACACACACACACATATATATATATATCACATATATAGTTGTCAGTGTGAGGAACGTTTACAATACTTGTCACACTTGTGGCCCTCATTGAGGCCCCCGGGACTTGACCTGCAATGAGTGCTGAAGACGCTCATTGCCAGCGGCACAGAAGTTAGGCAAGTGATTGTTGCAGGCCACGGAATGAGTGCCGCAAGCACTCATCGCGAGTAGTGATGTCACAAACAGTTTGCCGTAGAACTGTTGGCGGCGATTTTCGCATGTTCGCGTTCACCGCGAACGGCGAACACATGCGCTTTTCGGTTCGCCCCCTATACTTTATCATTGAGGAAACTTTAAACATCATTTATATTATTTTATAATTTTTTGTGTGTAATCTATGCCTGACTGCCAGCGTGTGTGTGCGACAGGCTAACACCTAACAGCTTATATTGTGCTTATTTTCACTACTTATACCTGGTGGTGTAACATACATTGAAAACAACCATTTTTTTTCCTGTAATCTAATTTCAGTTGCCTGCCTGTGTCAGGCTCACAGCTTATATTGTGCTCAGTGACATAAAACAACACTTTTTTGACTAATAGATTGAATAGCAATTGCCTGCCTACAGGCGTGTGTGTGAAGCCTATTGCATCTACTCTGCCAACTTTTGCCAGTGCACAGTGATACGTCATATCTGGTGCAACCGTAGTGTACAGTGACATAAAACAACACTTTTTTTACTGTAATCGATTGAATATCAGTTGCCTGCCTACAGGCGTGTGTGTGAAGCCTATTGCATCTACTCTGCCAACTTTTGCCAGTGCACAGTGACACTCATATCTGGTGGCACCTTAGATTGCACGCGCAGTGCCCCAAATTTGAAGTGGGAGGACCGACCAAGCATCTTTTTCCATCTCCCGCTTCCAAAAATCCATGCCATATACACGTCCCCTGATAGTGGACGTAACAGGGATTAAACCGATAGGAATAGTACTACTTAACAGTACACACCTTATAATAACGCAGACAGAGGCAATGCGTATAATCTTCCATGCTGTGCAGTGGAAGCCCCCAGACTCTGACCTGTGTATAATCTTCCATGCTTAGCAGTGGAAGCCCCCAGACTCTGACCTGTGTATAATCTTCCATGCTGGGCAGTGGAAGCCCCCAGACACTGACCTGTGTATAATCTTCCATGCTGGGCAGTGGAAGTCCCCAGACTCTGACCTGTGTATAATCTTCCATGCTGGGCAGTGGAAGCCCCCAGACTCTGACCTGTATATAATCTTCCATGCTGGGCAGTGGAAGCCCCCAGACTCTGACCTGTGTATAATATTTCATGCTGGGCAGTGGAAGCCCCCAGACTCTGGGAGTCTGACGAAGAGGAGTCAGAGGAGGAAGGTGGCTTTGAGGAGGTGGAAGAACAAACACAGCAGGCATCCCAGGGGGCTTGTTGTCACCTTTCGGGGACCCTTGGTGGCTGGGTGGAGGAAGAGACCTTCAATGACATCAGTGAGGACAAGGAACGGGACATGGCTAGCTTGGTATCCAACCTTGTGCAAATGGGGAGTTTGCGGTTGTGCAAAGGGACTGTTTGCGGTTGTTTGCGGTGCATTAAACGGGGAGATGGGTCTGTTACTGTGAAGCGGGTGTAACCCTTACACTACCTGATCGATACAACATCATACCTGATGTTTTAAAGCATGTTATTCCAAACAATTTAGGAATGTTAGGTGATTTCTGCCCTTTATGGCTTAAAACCAGACTGAGAGTTTTGCCATGGATCCCCCTCCGGCATGCCACAGTCCAGGTGTTAGTCCCCTTGAAACAACTTTCCCATCACTATTGTGGCCAGAAAGAGTCCCTGTGGGTTTTGAAATTCGCCTGCCCATTGAAGTCTATGGGGTTCGCCGATGTTCGCCCGTTCACGAACATTTGATGGAAGTTCGCGTCCACTGTTCGCAAACCCAAAATTTGATGTCCACGACATCACTAATCGCGAGGCCCGCGGGACTTAGGCTTCCATCACCCTCTGCCTCTCTCTCATCTCCCCTCTGCGAAGGGCTAAAATAAGCGCCGTAGGCTCCCCTCACCCTCTGCAGGGCTCCCATAACCGTCTGCCTCTCTCATTTCACAAGGGAGGGAGAGGGGGAAAGGAGACACGAGGGGGGAAAGGGAGAGGGGGAAAGGAGACATGAAGGAAGAAAGGGAGAGGGGCAAATGAGACACAGAGAAAGGGGGAAAGAAGGAACAGGAGAGGGAGAGAGGGGAAGGGAGAGGGGGAAAGGAGGTACGGGAGAGAGGGGGAAAGGAGACACAGGGGAGGGATAGGGTGAAAGGGAGAGGGGAAAAGGAGACATGAGGGGGAGGGGGAAAGGAGACACAGGGGAAAGGGAGAGGGGGAAAGGGGAAAAGAAGACACAGGGGAGGGAGAGGGGGGAGAGGGGGAAAGGGGGTACAGGAGAGGGAGGGGGGGAAGGAGACACAGGGGAAGGAGAGGGGGAAAGGAGACACAGGGGAGAGAGAGGGGGAAAGGGGTAAAAAGGAAAGGGAGAAAGGAGGCACAGGAGAAGGGGTAAGGAGGCACAGAAGAGGGGGAGAGGAGAAGGAGACACAAGGGAGGGGGAAGGAGATACAAGGGAGGGGGAAGGGGACACAGGGGAGGGAGAGGTGGGGAAAAAGCACAGGGCGGGTTGGTCAATACAAGTGACAAGTGGCGGGTTGGCCAAGGCCAGTAATGAGCGTCAAAGCCCGTAAAGTAGCCGCTGGGAGGTGATTGCGATGAGCTCCATCGGCGCACATCGTGAGGCCCACAAATTACAGGCGGGAGAACCAAGCATTGTCTGGAAAACATCATTGCCAGCTTTCAAATTTTATTCCCGTCATTTTTGATGGGCAATTTCCTAGTATATATATATATATATATGTATATATATATATGTATATATATATATATATATATATATATATATATATATATATATATATATATATATTTCTCTAGATCTATATATATATATATATATATATATATATATGTCCCCTTCTTTGTGTGTCTTCCATTTTTCCTAGCATCACATTCTACTCATGATATGGTCAAACTATTTGAGCTTTAGAACAGCTTTTGAACAGTTTGGCTTGATTTCCTAGCATTGATTTGATTTTTTTCTTGCAAACCAGGTTTTCCACAGCACCACCATTCAAAGACATCAATTATACATCAGCCTCACATCTGTATTGGTTCCAACTATGCTGATCTCTGTTGATAGTATAACATCTTTACCAGCCTTGTCACAGCTTTTCCCCCAGAAGCATTTTTTTTTTTTTATTTGATGGCTGCACTCACCACCTCCAGAGATATTGGTGCACCTATTGGTGAAATATTGGTGAAAATAAAATCTGTCATTGCCTTGACTTCTTCCCCATATATTTGCCAGTAACTGTGATTGCTGTTTAATGGTCTTTCAGCCCTATTAAATCCCCCCAATGTGTAAAACTGTAGCCTGTAACGTAGCCCGCAAGACTTGCATTTATTTCCTAAATGATCATTTTCAACTTGCATGGTTTCTTTAAATTGCAGTGCCTATTACACAATATGTGGTGGAACTTTGCCATTGGGTGGAAACATTGGTACTACTATTTCTGTACTTCTCTGTTTCTGTTATTTGGCTTACTGTCTTACTGTGTTAGTTCAATGAGTGTTTTAGTTATTTAACACCAGTAACTCTTGGTGGAAATGTACCCTTATAGTAGTTCTTTTATGAACTGAAACATTGTTTATTTTATTAAAATAAATGTTTGTTATAATAGCTACATTATATTTGAGTGATTGATAAAGACACATTTTAACTTCTTTGCAATGCTGAACATTGTCTTAGAATCTATTTGAAGAGGGTATACATAGTTACATACAGCCCTATTAAATTGTGATTCGACCAATTGAATAGGGCTCTATATAAGCACAGAGCATAATTATTTTACAAAAGTTTTTAGTTAGTGAAGACATTGCTTTTGGATAGAAGTTCACTAACTAAAAACTTCTGTAAAAAATATACTATGTGCTTATATAGAGCCCTATTCAATTGGCCCAATCACAATTTAATAAGGTTGATAGTTACACAGTACATAGTAATTGAGGTTGAAAGAAGACTTTTAGTCCATCAAGTTCAGCCTTTTAAGATCTCCTCTGATCTGGAATATGCGGATTCGTTGTTAATTGTTAATGGTTAATTAATTGATATACCTCTGTTTGATTGCAGCTCATTGTAAAAAAATGGTTATAGGGAGCTGTGCCCACTCATGGGGGTTGTGGACTATATATCTTGACAACTATATAACGTTGTCATGGAGATTAGCTATATATACTGTATCTTGTAATGGAGATTACAAAAGCAAAATATAAGTTAACGCCACAAGCCTGCACAAACATTCATTAATGAAATGCCTTATGTATATGTTTATTCTTGAACTAATGCTATTGATAATTAGGAAAAGATTGCTGAATGGATAAAAACAAAAGAGTCTGTCAAATATAAATGGGATGGCTGAGACAAATGGTCACAAAAAGTACTCCTATTGCAGACATATGCATCTCTATCTATCTCAAAAGTTATAACAAGGGATAAAGAGACAGTCTATATCTCCAGATCTCTATATGTATATCCCAATATCTCAAATCACATAGTTTCAATGTTATAAGATAATATACAATGTTGATAATCCATAATTACTAATAATATCCTGAGCAAAACTCTCTTGCTCTCCTGGATCATGAACCATAAAAAATATTTTCTTGAAACATTTTCATAATAAAAGATGACAGAGGTAGATCTTATCCTTTTCTTCCTCTTCCTCTACAGCATTCTTCATATTCATCTCCGCTCTCTCTAATTTCTTCACTAGACCTTTCCTCTTTCTGTCCTCAACCTTGTCTTGTTTTCACCTTAACAGTCCCTCTTTCCGTACTAAACTATACTACTCTCTCCACTTCTACTGCTACTAATAAATTTGACTCTCTTGTTCAGAAATAAATGCATCTCTAGTCTACTTCCTTGATAGATATATCCTTTAGCCACTGGTATGAATGCCTCTCTTTAACTTTTGCCCACTTCCTTCTCTAGTGGACTATGATTTGTCTGACCTCTCTGCTATACCCTGTACACCTACACTGGCCCTACATGGTATAGCTCACAGCTTCACTCAGGTAAACAAGCCCCTTCAACACTGCCACTTAGCAAACCACAAGGAATGTCTACCTGAGAGGCACTGGGAAAACCTTACTCCTCATACATTTCCTTCACAATGCTTGCAGATGCAGAAGATGCCTTCATAGACCTGAATTAAACCTAAAAAAAAAAAAAAAAAGCCAAAACCTACAAAATAAGGCCTTCAACATCATAGGGATTGCTGCATCTCTTATCAACAGCATGGGGTGTGTATGATGTGACCAAGCTCTATATGTCTCTTTGTGTGTTCATTAAATTATGTGTATTGCGAATATGTGTAATCTGTAAATATGTGTAATAAAGGATTAAGTGTAAAATATTAAATAGTAGAAGATAAATTAACAAAAATGTAAATTACTGCTCTGAAATAACTCCTGCTCCTGAGTGTAATTGTTTGATAGTTGGAGCATTCTTTGCCACAGCCCTTTTTAAGACTAGGATTTAGACTGACCTTTTCCAGTCAACTGGCCACTGTCAGGTTTTGCAAAATCTGTTGGCATAATGCAAGCAGCACTTTCACAAAATCATCTTGTAGAATTTTGAACAGTTCAGTTGTGACTCCATAAACTCATGTTGTCGTGTTATGACTTTAAGATGTCTTCAGCTCATTTGACAAACTATTGAGGTTATCAAAGCTTTTCATATCCTTCCTGTATAGATCATCTGTGTATTCCTGCCACCTCTTCTTTATCTGATCTGCTTCTGTTAAGTCCCTACCATTTTTATCTTTTGTAACGCCCACTTTAAAATGAAAGGTTCCTTTGAGATACACAGTTTTCTTGAAGAGATCGCTTGACCTTTCCATTCTGTTATCTTCTTCTATCTCTTTCCATTGCTCATTATAGAATGTCTCCATATATGTTTAACAGTGTGTGAACACAAGTGAGGAAATTAGAGGATCCATTGCCTGTTGAATACTAATTGCCTCACCTGTGTTCACACTCTGTTAAATTGAAATTTCAACCTGTCTGGGGAGCCCCGAGGAGAGGTTTGTGAACCATTGTGTAATCCTCTAGATGTCTGCATTCACTTGGACAAATCTATTCCAATCTCCCCTACCGTTCACTTTCCTTCTTTCCTGGGCTGCTTCCAATGCTTCACCAGAGAGCCACTTTGCCTTTTTGATTTTCTTTCTTTTGGGGATATTCTTTGTTGCTGTTTTCTGGACAATATCTTCAGTCATATTAAGTCAGATCCCTGATAAGAAATCACATTAATAGTTGTTGGTTTTATGAATGTTGGTGACGTTTGCGACGTTGGCAATGCTTTTATGACCCTCGCAAAGCGAGGGCCGCAACTGCAAACCTCGCAAATCGTGTCGAGCAGCTAGCGCGCGCGACTGCGAGGCCGGCAGGACTTAGGCTGCAATGAGCGCCAAAGGAGCTCATTGTCCCCCCTGCCCCAGTGATGCCCCACCGTAGGTGCTCATCACGAGCCCCGCAGTAGCCTCCCACTGCTCCACTGTAGGCTCCCCCTGCCCCACTGATGCTCGGGCCCCCAGTACAAGCTCCCCCTGCCCCACTGTAGGCTCCCCCTGCTCCCCTGCCCCACTGCTGCTCGGTCCTCAGTACAGGCTCCCCCTGCCTCACTGCAGGCTCCCCCAGCTCCCCTGTCCCACTCATGCTCAGGCCCCCAGTTCAGGCTCCCCCTGCCTGACTGTAGGCTCCACCTGCCCCACTGATGCTTGGGCCCCCAGTACGTACCTGGTTCAGACCCTGCCAGCAGCGCTTTCGTCCTCCGGCCAGAACTATTTTCATGGATCAATGCGCTCATCAGGAGGGGGAAAGGAGACACGAGGGGGAAACGAGACACAATGGAGGGAGAGGAGGGGGAAAGGAGACACAATGGAAAGAGAGGATGGGGAACGAAGACACAAGGGAGGGAGAGGGTGGAATGAGACACATGGGAGGGTGAGGGGGAAAAGAGACATGAGTGGGGAAAGGGAGAGGGGCAAAGAAGACACAGGGACAGGAAGAGGGGGAAAGGAGGCACAGGAGAGGAGAGATGGGGAAAAGGAGACACAGGGGAGGGAGAGGGGGAAAGGTAGAAGGGGAAAGGAGGTAGAGGTGAGTGAGAGGGGGGAAAGGAGACACAGGAGAGGGGTAAAGGGAGAGGAGGAAAGGAGGTACAGGGGAGAGAGGGAGGAAGGAAACACAGGGGAGGGGGGAGGGAGACACAGGCACCTGATGATCGTCAAAGGTGCTCAGAGGGCCCATAGCCTTGCATTGTGTGGCAAACAGCATTGCCAGGCTTACAATTTATTCACGTCATTTTTGACGGGTAATTTCCTAGTAATAATAATAATAATAATAATAGCAATATTATAATGGCTCATATGTGGTAATAATAATACAGTGTAATAATAATACCCCTATACTGCAATAATAAGTTACAGAAACTATTGTGCTCTTTCTTTTAATTAAAAAAAAACAGAACATAAAAAAAACCAACTCATCCAAAAAGCCTTGGGAGCCCGTTCTTAAGTAGGGGTTATTTGTAAGTCAGATCATTTGTAACCTGGTGACTTTATATATATTTACATAGATTTGTATCACATATATAGTTGTGAGCGTACGCGAAGCGAGGGCCCGCATTGGCGGTGATGGAGCATCCCAACGTCCCCGCAAATGCGGATCCTCGCGAAGCGAGGGTCCGCATTTGCGGAGGTGGAGGCTCAACGTCGGCTGTGTTAACACACACATACACACACACGACTTTTTAACAAAATAAACCCAACCTCCCAGCCAACAAAAACCCAACAACGTCCCCGCAAATGCGGATCCTCGCGAAGCGAGGGTCCGCATTTGCGGTGGTGGGAGCATCCCAACATCGGTTGTGTTCACACACATACACACACACACAACTTTTTAACAAAAAAAATCTCAAAGTCGCCTCACACCCGCTTACACCCAGACACACACAAGCAAGACTTAACAAAAAAACAGTAAAAAAAGGCCCTTCACACGCTCTTAACACACATACGCACGACTTAGAAACAAAGACACTGCGTCGTACACGTAAAAAGTAACTGCGTCGATCGCAAAAAAATACGACAGCATCGCAACAAAATACGGCCGCATCGGAAAAAATACGGCCGCGAAAGACCCATTCCAACCGCCGCGCATCAAAACATCACAACACAAGAAATAAACACAACAAACACATAAAAAGCTTACTTACAGCAAGGGGGGGGGGGCATCAGGCACCTCCAAAAGTTCATTTACACGTCCATTTAAGTAAAAAAAATGAGTTTAAACGGCCAAAAATCGCCTAAGCGAGAGAAAAAATGGCCGCCGAACAAAACGAAAACGAGGCTTCAGACGTAACTACACTGCAGTAACCCGCAAGAATGAAACACATAATAATGCGGAACGTACCACAGTTACACTTATACACCATTTTGAACACTACTACGCACAAAATGGCGGATGGAACGCAAATTGTAAGCTGGAACGCAAATAGCACATGCGTATTGCGTGCTAACGTTCTGAGGCACTTGAAAGTTTCAAAAAATACTGCCCACTTTCCAGAAATTTCTACAAGGTTATAAATACTGCCTAATTTCCAGAAACTTCTACATTTCTCCTCAGGTGATGAACACAGTGACTTCATAGATAACTGCTGCTTTTACTTGAGAAGACAATTCTTTCATAATTTACTACTTTACACTGTGCAAATTACAACTGAGAGGTAAGCTATAATATTATTATATTATATTAAGTATAAAAAAGAAACGAACCATGAGCCTCATTCAATTGCGATTTGGCCAATTGAATAGGGCTCTATATAAGCACATAACATATTTTTTATACAGAACTTTTTAGTTACTGAACTTCTATCCACAATCAAGGTCTTCAATAACTAAAAACTTCCGTCAAAAAATATGTTATGTGCTTATATAGAGCCCTCTTCAAATCGTTTAGGGCGTCGGCTGTTGGAGCTGTAAGACTCAGGAATAAAAGTTTTCCTTAATTGTTCCAACATCTCCTTTATAGTAGCTTGTGATCGATCAATGTGTTCATGATACCACATTTTGGTTTCCTCCATCTGTATGTTAGATATGTTAAATTGCCTTTCAATCACTGTTTGTGGATCCACGCTCCTGAAAACCTTTTGCGATGTCAATCTCCTTCCGGTGAGAATAAACCCTGGAGCCTCTTGGATAAGGATTCCTGAAGAAGGGCCTGGTTCCACAATAGGTTCCATTCGGACCTCTTGGCAGAGGATCAGCATCACCCATATCAGAGTTGTTTTTCTTTCTTTCATTTTCAATTACTAGGAAATAAAAACAAAAAGTTTTAATAGTGTATTCTATACAATGTAAAAATAGCATAATCTTATTAGACAGGGTATTCAAAGTCACATTATTCATCAGGAGTATCGTTAATGATTCTTAATTGAGATCTTGGGTGACAACTTTTTATTTGATTAATATGAACCCATCTTTCAAACATTTCACCATTTTTTGGAATTTGTATTTTATACACAACAGGTGAAATTTTGTCAATAATAGTATAAGGTCCTTTCCATGAAGGCAAAACCTTTTTCTCTTTCACTTGGTTTCGTTGAAAGTTGTACAAATATATCTGATCTGTGATCTCATACTCCTTTTTGGATGTCTTAAGATCATAATAAGTTTTAGTACTTACAGCAGATTTCTCTAAATTTCTTTGTGCAAAAGCAAATGCCTGCTGTAAGTGTTTCCTCAGATCCTCTATATATTGATGGGTTGTAGCAGCATTCACTAAATTATGGTTTTGGGTTCTATAAATAAGGTGTTGTGGGAGTACCATACGTCTCCCCGTCATTAATTCAAATGGTGACATTTTTGTTGCAGTACTAGGTGTAGATCTTATAGCCATTAATACTAAAGGTAATTTTATATCCCAGTCTTTACCTGATTCTTTCACAAATTTCTTTAAAATACTAATAATGGATTGGTTGTACCGTTCCACATTACCACTAGAAGCAGCACGATAAGAAATATGTAATTTTCTTTTAACCCCTAGGATTTTCCACATACGGTTCATTACTTCACTGGTAAAATGAGATCCCCGATCGGACTCAATTCGTTGTGGTAAACCAAAATGGGAAAAGACATGGTTAATTAATAATATTGCAGCAGTTTCAGTTTTACAATTTGTGGCTGGAAGGCATTCTACCCATTTGGTAAATATACATGTAACCGTTAGCATATATTTATTACCCCTAGATGATGTTGTTACTGGTCCAATAAAATCTATTTGGATATCTGACCAGGGCATAGACATCCCTCTTTTCTGAAGATGAGCTCTATGGTTAGGTGTATTAGGTTGATATTGGGGACATACCAAACATCCCTGACAATATGTCTGGACATCTTTCAACATGTGCGGCCAATATGCAAAATCTCGCAGTATTTCATAGGTGATTTTATCCCCTCTGTGACCTGATGTTGGGGCATCATGGGCATGTTGTAACATTAGACCTCTAAATGAGGTAGGAACCACCCATTGCTGTATTCCGTTCTTAGATGTACGAATAAGCAATCCATCTAAGATGCTAAATTGGGCTTTTGACTTCATTAAAACTCTCAGGTCTTCTTTACCTATAACATCTATCTCACTTAGAGGATATTTAGCTGGATCTTGTATATGGTTATAAAATATACCTATGATTGGATCCTCTTTCTGACTACTGATTAAATCAGAATTGGGAGTATCTTGGGACCATTGAGCTGTAGACAATTCTGTACTCTTTTGGATTTGTTGTCTTGTTATAGCCTGAATTTGAAATGGACCCAATAGATGATCCACATCAACAAGCTCCCCCTATAGGGCACCTTGTTTTGCCAACTTATCAGCCAAATCATTTCCTTCTTTATCCTGTCCCATTACCTTTGAGTGGCCCTTTGTCTTCTTCCAATATATAGTCATTCCATTAGAGATTACCATCTCATCAATAGTATGTATTAATCTACCATGTTTCACTGGTTTCTTCCGGGCATTTGTCATTTCATTATGTTTCCATACCTGTAAGTATTCTACGAAACTATTACGGACATATTCCGAGTCAGTGATGATTACTAACTCCTTAAGATCATGCTCTATTGCAGTTTGGATAGCGCGATATACGGCCACCAATTCTGATATTTGACTAGTCTTAGATCCTATTTTATATCTTACAGGTGGAATCGGGATATTATCTTTCCATACATTTCCGATTCCTGCAACCAATTTGTTATCTGCCCCCTCCTTAATATGATATGCACATCCATCCACGTAGACTGTGGGTAAAGTATTACATAATACCTCTTCATATACCTTATGGGGAGATAATTTGTATTCCTTCATAAGGTCCACTTCGGACCAAATTTCTCTAAGAGGATCCTCGGCGGTACAATCATGTAAATCAGCTAACCCTTGGGCCACTGGATTCCTCTTATTCTGTGCATATCTAATTTCCAGAGGCCATCCTTGTAAGGATAACGTTCATGCGGTTATACGGCTATTTGACAAATTACCGGCTCTAATTTTATCACTCTGAATGTATTGTAATGGTTGATGAGCGGTTTCTACTATAATTTTCTCACCTTGGATAAAATTTCGGGAATTCTGTAAGGCACATCCTGTGGCAAATAGAGCTTTCTCACAGTCATTAAACTTTACCTCTACAGGTGATAATGTCTTACTCGCATACGCCATAATTTTACTATGTTGGTCATATTTCTGATATAGAACGGCGCTCAAGCAAAAATCAGTATATCCAGTTTCTAAAAAGAATGGTTTACCCATTGTAGGATAAACTAGGCAAGGAGCCTGGCTGAGTTTTTGTTTTAATTCGTTTACGGCTTGATTTTGAATTTCCCCCCATTGCCATGGCTCTCCTTTCATAAATAATCGAATGAGAGGCCTAGTTACCTCTGCATAGTTATCAATAAACTTACGAGAATAATTGGTGACACCTAGAAATGATCTTAATTCTTTTAGATTTGTAGGGGTTCTGGTTTTAAAAAGAGCTTCCACTTTCTTTTTCAGTGGATTTATACCTTCAGGAGTTATTTCATGGCCTAAAAAATTAACTTTAGTGCGGCACCATTGTGCCTTTTGAAGAGACAGTTTAACTCCTGCATGTTTCAATTGATCTAGAACATATCTGATTTCAAAAATATGTTTATCAAAATCGTTATTTTTAATCAAGATATCATCTACATATGTTAATGTCCCTCGCTCTTGGGCGTCAGGCATTGCCTTATGTAAAAATATAGCAAACTCATGCCCTGAATTTATAAAGCCAAATGGGGTTCTAGTCCATGTATATTGCTGTTTACCAAAGGTGAAAGCCAGTTTGTATTGGTCCTCTTCATTTACTTTAATGGTCCAATAACCTTGGGCACAATCAAGCGCAGTAAAAAATTTAGATCACTGTATTTGTGCTAAACATTGATCGATATATGGAACTGGCCATGCAGACACGTACACCCGTTTATTTAATTGTCTCAAATCAGCGCATAAACGCCAAGTTCCATTTTGTTTCAAGACACCTAGAATAGGGTTATTAAAAGAACTGTGCACCGGTCTAATAATCCCCCTAGACTTTAGGTTCTTGATAATATCTGCCAATGATTCATAAGAGGCAAGAGGGAGTCGATATTGTTTCACAAATACAGGTGGCATATTTGGGTCAGTTTTAATTTTAGTGACATGTAAATTTGTCAGACCACAATCATATGAATCCTTAGAGAACATATCTTGGTAATCAATTAATACTTGTCTTAGTTTTTGGCGTTCAATGTCATTAGAACATCCGCTAGCTAAAGCTATCTGTTCCTCAACTCTTTCTCTAAACCCAGGGAATACCTCAGGCTGACTAATCTCATAAGTCTCCTCCAATTGTGTGGACAAATCAGTAGTGATCATACTTACCTGTGTCTCAGTGTTCTGGTACTTCTCATATTCTTGTTCATCAATTGTTTGGTTAAAAACAATTTCGTTATCCATAATATCACAGTTACTTTCAGTGAAACTAAAGGGATAAATAGACTGGACAGTAAATAATACCTCAGGTTGTGTGTCAAAACACTGATCCATAATCTGGTCATCATTTACATAATTCTCTGGTATCAAACCAATAACAATATTCATAAACTCAGAAGTAAAATACTCAGAATCTATAGCCATACCTATTAGGGATCCCTTCTCCAAATGTATTGGATGGGATGCTGTGTTATTTACCAGAATAATGAACGATACCTGTGTTATAGTAATTAGAGGTGTATGAGTGAGGGTGAGGCCTTTTTGTTGCATCTGATGACTAAGATTTACAAAGGCATCAATACCTTTAATCTTTTGACCCCTTTTTACCTGTAAAGGGAGAGGAAATTGTGCCACCCCCTCTGGTACTGTAACACTTTGGTCCATTTGCACGGTTACTGCATAAGGCATTTGTTGTGCAGATTTCAATGCTTCTGAGTCATTTAGGAATTCTAAGGGCTTATCCTGTAGTCTGGACCAGATAACATTATTGATTAAATCAATTTGCGATGCAAAGCGATGTAATAGATCATTTCCAATATAGATTGGATATTGGGAATCCTGAATAACTAAGAATAAGTGCATAATCCTTTTACCCCCAATGAAAAGAGGTAATAAACATTTTGCCATAATAGCATGAGTTGAAGTTTCATGATCTATTTTACATACCCATTGATCATCGGGTTGTGTATTTCGGATTAAATTAGTATTCTTTATTTGTTTTAATAAGCTCTCATTAACATAGCTATGCTCATGTTTTAGAGATAGTTTTGCTTGTTGAGAATTTCTCATACCTGGAATATCAACAGGAATAAATAAACCTTCATCATTGGTTTCTATTTCCACTAGAAATCTAGAGTGTTTACTTATGTTTAAAGGTTTAGAATCCTTCTTATTTAAAGAGATAGTTAATACATTTCCCTCTATTTGAATATTTTTAATATGAGCCTGATCAATTTGGATCTCATTTTCATTATTTACTTGTTCTCCTTTAATGTCTTTACATTTAAGTACTGTCATTTCAGGCATTCGATTATTTTGGAAGTGAATCTCTACTGTTTCCTCCTTTTTCTCAATAACATGACAGTTCCTTTGCATATGAGGTTGTTTAACCTGATCATAATTGATGGGAAATTTAACTTGTGACCATATCACACCATCAATAAAATCAATTACTGGACTAAATCTTCTAAGTAAATCAGTTCCAATTATAATTTTGTAACTAGGAATATCCACTATAATAAATGGATGTTTCATTTGTTTATTTCCTATTCTGATATCTAATCACACATGGCCTACAGTATTAACTTTAATACCATCAAAATTTCTAACAATTCCCATGAATGGTTTCAGAATAGTTTTCTTTTTGGCTTTACTCTCAATTTCCTCATATGTCTCTTTGGAAATTACTGTGACTTGGGAACCTGTATCAATTAATGCTTTATGATTTAAGGTTTCAACATTCTGTATACCAATAGAAACATAATATCGGTTCTGTATTTCCTCCATTTCACATAAGAAATGTGTATGTCTTAACATCTCTAACTTCTTCCATTGTTTATTTTTATTTGAGAAGTCAGATTGTGGAGTATGATCTATCCAATTTATTACTATTTCTGTAGGATTATCAGCAATTTCCTGATTAACATTTGTTTCATTTTCAATAAACTGAACAGGTAATAAATCATCTGTCATGACATTGCAATGCTCTTCTATTTCAACTATTAATCCTTTACCGGTTCAATCTTTGTTACCTCCTGTGAGCTCAAAAGGTCAACAGTTATATCTTTTGGGTCATCTTCCTTGGTTTTAAAACACCCCTTCCTTGCTGAATAGGAATTTCTGGAGAGAAAGGATACTTAGGGAAAGGGAATACATTATTAACATTCTTTTTAGAACATACTTTTATATTTTTATTTGAATCAAGAGATTCATAAATATCACTTCTGTTTGTGTTATTGATCACTAATCTATTTTCACAATTAGTGTTTAGTCATTGGCTTTGGCTTTGAGAATTTTGACCGTTTTGGGTTGGATCATTTCTCACTGACTGAGTAGTAAATCCTGCCATAAATGCAGCCATCTGTTGTGTCAAAAGTTTAACCTGCTCTTCTAAATTAGATGATGGTTTAGAATTTTGGTTTTGGCTATATCTTTTAACCCTTTGATTCTCTGAATAATTTGAAGTGTTAGGCATTGGAGGGGTTAATCTTCCTTCTGCACTAGGAGATTTTGTTCTCCAGACATAATTTTTAATAGGATTGTTTCCCATGTAATTTGGACTAACATAAAAAGAATCATTATTTGCATTTTGAGATTTTTCACTTGCAATTTTTACTGGTCTAAATGATGACTGTGCCTGACTTGATTTGTTTGAACCTTTAACCACATCTGCGTAAGATTTTGTACCTGTCTCATACTGTAAATTAGGTTTAACAGAAATTTCTGCCACAATTTGATTATTACATTTCTCCCTTCGCTTATAATTATTCCCATCATCAAGCTGAATTTCATATATTTTGGTACATTTATTTACCAACCAGCTTAAAGGCCTGGCGTCATCAAAATCACGCGCCATATTTCTCTGAATGTACAAAGGTAATGCATGAAAGTAAATTCTCTTAAATTCAGGAGATTCTGGGTCTGTCTTTTTCGCAGTCTGTCTATAAGCGTGTTTTAATGTGATTAAAAATTCTTTTGGACTTTCGTCAGGCTTACATCTGAGATTATGAACTGCTTTCATAGCAGCCTGTGGGTTTCTATACTCAGAAAAGTATTTTCTCACCTCAGATTTATATATCTCCCAATCATTTATATCGCTGTCATGGAGAGAGGTGAAAAATGAGGTATAAGAGCTATCAAATGACCAAGGGAGGTATGATATTTTGTCATTAGCCCCCCTTATCCCTAGTTCAACCATCACCCTTTCTAGTGAATCAAGGTGGTCTTCTATGGACAATTTTGAATTTTTGGTGTAGGGTTTAATTAATTTTCTTATAGCCTGGGCTTTCTCATGGAAAGAGAGTCTTTTATCTGATCGTATATCTTCATCACTATCAGTCTCATTTTTAGAGCTATGTAAAAAATTTTATAGGTGATCGTTTATGTTTATTCCTTGAAGGTACTATTTCTAATTCTTCCTCAGAATCACTAAAATCCTTCATTACAATTTCACTTGAGGCATAATCTTGAGCCCTATTTAAATCCATTTTTAGATTTTTAACATCCTGTTGGTATTGTTTTATCTCATTCTTAGCTACAGTCAGTAATTTTTGGATCTTTTTATTCTCTACAAGTATCTCAGCCTCATGAATTTTCTTATCAGTTAATTCTTGAGTTAAGAATTCAATCTTTTGTTGCAATTTTTTCTGTTCTATTTTTAAGTCCTGACAAGTCTGAACATATTTTTGCGCTAGTTTATCAGCATGTTCAGCTTTCTCATTTAAGTATTCACATTTCTCAGACAATTCCTCAAATTGAACTAATTTTTGACTTTCCTCACCGGTATCTCTTGCACGCTGAGCTACCAATTTATTTATTATTGTCTGTAATTCATCGCATTTCTCTGAATATTTACCATTTAAATCTTGTGCTGCGTTAAATGTCTCTGTCGTTTCTACAACTTTTTTTCTTAATTCTTTAATTTTGATTAACTGCTGCTCTGCTAGCTGTGTTTTTTCTTCATGTAAATCTCTTAAATTTTGACAAGTAATAGATACTTCCTGGATTTGATTATTTAAATCTTTTATGGTAATTTCTTTTTGGGAATTTTGATATTTCCAGCTTCTGGCTAATTCCATCCAAACAGTAGATAACCTAGCTAAATGCTTCTTTCTTTCTGATTTAATTTGAATTGCATTTATAGTGCTCATCACGGTTGTTAACAAATTCTTATCTTTTAACCAATCATCAATTGTATCACCATTAATTTCAGGATGTATTTTAACCAAATATTCTGACAACTGTTCCCTGTATTCACAAACAGGATATACATTTGAAATTAAAGTTTTAATTAACAACTCCATTCCCTGTTTACCATGACCAATTATGTCATCTAAAGATAATGCTCCTGCTGTTTCAGAACCAAAAACACCTTCAGCCATTTTATTTTATTTTGAACAAGTGTTATTCAATAAAAAGTTTTAAATCAATTAAATAATTGACCATGTGTCTATAAAGATATATATCTCGCTGGGGTCTCCAAATATGTCGGGATTAATACGACATATTATTTTCTATATAATATAGAATAATGAATTTTGAGTTCAGAATCAATTTATAGACACATATTCCTTTTTATAAAATAACATTTATTGAAAATACCAAAATCAACTAGTCGAATGAATATGTAATATATCAAATCAAATGCAAATAAAACACAGTAATATATCAAAATCAAATGCAGATAAAACACAGTAATATATCAAAATCAAATGCAGATAAAACACAGTATAACCAGCCAGATAATAAAAGAAAATTAATACATCATATTGTAATACTTATTATTTATAATATTTTCTATACAGTCCTAAAATCTCAATACAAAAGTGTATCTCACTCATATGAACAGTAAAACATAGAATAGCAACCCATAGAACAGAATCAGATAAATCAATTAATAAAATTCATTCTTAATAACGTTTTAGTATGTACTAACAATGTCTAATGATATTGTAATATATAGTTATACAGGAATGTATTGAATATAACACAATATAGTAAAGTATTTTATAATATAATTGATAAGTTAGCTAAGTAAGTTAATTTTTCTGTATTGGTCAAAAAGAAAAATGAGATATCTAATTTTGTATTAAAATTTATATCCGGATTTATAAATTTCAATGACAAAAGGAAATCTAAATAACTTTTTGATAAGAAATAAACCAAACAGAGAAATTATGGTAATGGTTTTCAATTATATAATAAAATAAAATATCTCAATTTATACATTACCAATTATGACAAAATTCCACTGGTTAATTCCAAAGTTGTTTTGTCTTCTCCACAGATAAAAAGTTTTTTTTATCTCTTTCTCCTTGTTTGCCTCTCCTGTTTGTTTCTCTTTCTCTCTTTTCTATCCATAATTATACCTCTTGCTTATTTGCCTATCAGAATCCCAAATCAGTTAAAGTATCTAATAACCAATAGAATCTTTTCATGATGTCATCACTTATTTAAATTTTATAAAGAATATATTTTTCTATATAGATGTTTATTCCTTTAACCATAAGATGGCGCTCTCGGACCTTTGAATTTTCATCCCTTTTAATTAGCTAATGACCCCTTTGACCCACAACCTATAAACAAGATGAAGTCATAAGAATGTTATCAAATAGATACCCCTAGACAGATTTATTATTCTGTTTACTAGACTTGGTGTCTATGAAACAAACTTTTCACATGTGAAAATTTAAGGAGTATTTTATTACCTTCTACATTTAGGAATTTAGTCAGATATTTATCTCTTATAGAACAATGGATTATCCAAATCATGGGATAGCTATTTTGTGGGCAGCTGTGAAAACCTATTTTTCACATATATACATTCACGTAATATAATTGCATGCATAGGTATATATATATAAATATATAGCATATAAAATATTAATACAATGGATATAAAAATAGTGGTTAATAATTGGAATATCATATTATACTATAATATCCATATAAGATAGAACTTTATCCATACAGAAGTTCTGACAGTGCTTAAAAGAGACAGACATACTGATAAACGTTGTTATAACTTGCCAACATCAAATGAGGTTGCAATGGTGTTTCAGAATGATGAAGGAGAACCACCATTTAAAAGAGACATTAGAATATATCCCAGAAATGAGAAGCAACCGTTCATTAATATGAGTATCTTAAGTCCAAATTTAGATCCAATGACATATCCCATCTTTTTCCCACACGGAGAAGCAGGTTGGCAACCAAAATTAACTCTTCCCAGTTACCCAAATGCTAAAGCCAGAATCCGAAATAATGTTTCTATGCTTGAATTTAAAGTAGCTCAAATTGCCATTCGCAATGTATTTAATCCAATTTTATGTAGTGGAAAACTAACACAACAATGGATTATTGATTCTTATTTGCAAGTTGAGGCAAATAATTTAAACTTTATCAAATATCAACAAGATAAATTCCGTGTAGAACAATATTCTGGATTAATGGACTATGTTTCTGACGTGTCTACAAGCAGAGACATGACAGCTGGCAAAGCCATCATTTTACCATCTTCCTTTCAAGGATCTCCTCGAAATATGAGAGAAAGATACAATGATGCTATGGCTATTGTCACTAAATTTGGCAAACCCGATTTATTTATGACATTTACATATAATCCACAATGGCCAGAAATTACACAAAATCTACTTCTTGGACAAACTGCTTCAGATCGACCAGATTTAGTAGCCAGAGTTTTTAAGATTAAATTAAATGAATTAATACGTGACTTCACTATAAATCAGTTATTTGGCAAATGTCTTGCTTATGTATATACCATTGAATTTCAAAAAAGAGGCCTTCCACATGCACATCTTCTAATAATACTTCAAGAAAAAGATAAATTAGATACTTCGGACAAAGTGGATGCAGTCATTGTTGCTGAACTACCAGATCCAGAACTATATGGTAGACTATATGAGATTGTTACTCATCGCATGATTCATGGACCCTGTGGTGACCTTAATCCACAATCACCATGTATGGAAAATAATAAATGTTCAAAATAATTTCCAAAAGATTATAGAGACAAAACCTATGCCAATTGTGATGGATATCCACTTTATAAAAGAAGAGAAGGAGATAGTGCCATTATTCGTGGAAAAAAAGTGGACAATAGATATGTAGTACCCTACAATCCACATTTACTCATGAAGTACAACGCCCACATCAACGTAGAAGCCTGCACTTTCATCAAATCCATTAAATATGTCTACAAATATATTTACAAAGGTTACGATGCAGCTACTGTAGTCGTCAAAAGTGCAGACAACCCTGAAAGTAGTGAGTTAATACATGATGAACTTGCATCTCATGTAGATGCTCGCTATGTCAGTGCGCCAGAAGCTATGTGGCGGCTTCTAAAATTTGAAATGCATGATAGATCACATGCAGTATATAGGTTAGCAGTACATTTGCCACAACGACATTTAGTCTATTTCTATGCTGGAAATGAAATGAATGCATTGGCCCAAAGTGAAGATCGTCACACTACACTAACTGCATGGTTTGAATTAAATGCCACTGATTCTGAAGCAACTGAATACTTATATATTGAAATTCCATATCACTATGTTTTTGTGAATGGATTATGGAGACCAAGAAAAAGCAGAGGCAATAAAATAATTCCAAGAATTTACACAGTCAGTCCAAGAGATGTTGAACGTTTTTGCTTACGGATATTACTTTTAAATGTTCCTGGAGCACAAAGTTTTGAACACTTAAGAACTGTTAATGACATTGTATATGAATCCTTCCATTTAGCTGCAAGACATAGAAACTTACTATCGGATGATACAGAATGGGAAAGATGTTTAGAAGAAGCAGCACAATGTCAAATGCCACGACAGATGAGAGAACAATTTGCTTTTATTTGTATCTTCTCAAATGCTCCAAATGCATTAGCTTTGTGGGAGACGTTTAAAAGTAATATGGCTGAAGACTTTATGCGACGATACAATGAACCCATTGCACACTTAAAAGCGTTAATTGAAATCCAAGAAGTCTTTTTAACTCATGGATTAAGTTGTGCAAGTTTTAATTTGCCTGATCCAGGTCTTATAGATGACATAAACTTTGAAGACTATGACATTCAACTACAAGCAGAAAGAACAGAAGAAAGACTTGCAACTTTAAATACATTACAATTGCAAGCATTTAATGCCATTAAAAATGCAATAGATGATGACATGGTGACAGAGCGTTATTTCTATCTTGATGGACCTGGCGGATCAGGAAAAACCTATCTGTATAATTTATTAATGATTTCAGTACGAGAACAAGGTCAAATAGCAATGGCGTTTGCCACTACTGGAATTGCTGCACTTTTGTTAGAAGGTGGAAGAACTGTTCATAGTGGATTTAAACTGCCAGTGCCTATTTTAGAAACTTCTGTGTCAGATATTCGCATGACATCATTACAAGCAAAGAAATTCAACAAATGTAAATGAATTATAATAGATGAAGCCACAATGATGTCATGCTATGCCCTCCAATGTATTGACCGTTTGCTTCGTGAAGTCATGTATAATACTTTTCCATTTGGTGGAAAGGTAATGTTGTTAGGTGGCGATTTAAGACAAACATTACCTGTCGTTGTACATGGAAATCGAACTGACATTATTGAAACATGTATAAAGTCAAGCACACTATGGAAACATTTTACCCATCTTCAACTGAAACAAAATATGAAATCAGAAGGCCAAACTGATTTCAATGATTGGCTTATTAAAATTGGAGAAGGAAGAACAGAAAAAATACCACATTTACCTGACGACACTGTAGAGATCCCACCTCATATGATTTGTCAACAAGATATTATATCGGCTATATTTGAAGGGAGTATAAATAACGAGGAATATTCCGAGCTTGCCAGCCAAGTCATACTAACGTGTAAAAATAAGGATGCATTAATACTCAATAATGAAATCTTTAAAAAAATTAATGCAACACAAAGAAATTATCACAGTGCTGATTCTGTACTTGCTGATGACAATGAAAGTCAGTCCAACTTTTCGACTGAATTCATAAACTCACTAACTCCTTCTGGAATGCCACCACATATTTTGCAGCTAAAGAAAGGTGAAATTATTATGTTACTGCGAAATATGAACCCCAAAAAAGGACTATGCAATGGGACAAGATTAATTGTTCAACAATTAAAGGACCATTTTATAGATGCTGAAATTTTAACTGGGACCCATAAAGGAGAGAGAGTTTTCATACCAAGAATAGATTTAGCACCAAGTGAAAGTAGTCTCCCTTTTATACTTCAAAGAAGACAATTTCCCATTATTATGGCATTTGCCATGACCATCAATAAATTACAAGGTCAAACATTCAAATCTGTGGGTATTTTCCTGGAAGAAACAGTATTTGCACATGGCCAATTGTACGTTGCGTTGTCACCGTGCAAAAATCCACAGGCTATTAAACTTTACAGTGAAAAGAATGAAAGTCAAGGTGATTTATTAGAAGATGGACGTATTTTTACTAAAAACATTGTCTACTATGAAGTACTATAACTTTGCAGTAAAGAAACAAAACACAAGCAAAACACATTTAAAAACATTCAAAAATAATAAACAAGAAACAATTTCAGTCATCATTTATGGAACGACTCTTTATGGATGATTCAACTCACAAAACACTTGCCTTGCAACTATATATATGTGATACTTATGTTAAAATGTTAATTAACTATGTTACTGTTTGTAATGTTACAAGTTGGAAAACAAGATTTTAACTTTCTTTACTTCAACATATTACACAGTTCATGTTAACAGCTCCACCACGTTTTAAGACACAATGTAAATATTGTATGTTATGTTAATATTACTCCCTGTATTAAGGTCTATCGACAGTTCATGTGGTTATGAAGGAATTTATTTCATTGAGTACATTTTACAGAGAGTTTTTACTTTTTGCCTTCCTTTGCATTCGATGTATATTGAAGTTAAGAATTATTTGGATACAAATTGCATGTTAAAAAACCATTCCTTAAGTTTTAAATATTGAGTACTTTGAAGTTAAATTGTTTTTACATTCAAATGTTAATACTTTCAATGCAAAATTATGTTACAATCTTTATTCACTATGTTACTGTTTATACTGTTTCAATTTGTACAAATCTTTTTTACTGTTGGAAATGTGCATATATAAGAAACTTGAAGTTTAAAAATATATTATGTCAAGTTTCTTACTTAAATATATTAAAAAATTCATGTTACAATTGGATAACTTTCAAGCTGGGTTTCTACTGTTTGTTTTCATCGGGATTAAATGTAAAATATTGAAGTTAATAATTCTTCTGATACAAATTGATTAGTTTAAATACTGATTAGTTTAAAGTTCAACTGTTTTTAAATTCAAATGTTATTAATTTTTATACCAAATTATGTTACAAAATGTGTTCACTATCTTATTGTTTATAATGTTCAAAGTTATATAAATGTTTTGTCAAGTTCCAAAGTTACACAAATAATAAAGTTAAACTTTCACAAAATACAATTTAAAGTTTATTATTTACATATATTACAAAGTTATATTTGCTTTTATTGGGATTTCATGTATATTGAAATTAACAATTCTTCACATACAAATTGCATCTTAACAAACCATTGCCTAAAGTTTACAATAATGATTAATTTCATTTTCAACTGTTCTTACATTAAAAGTTTAATACTTTTAATAGAAAATGTTTCAACACTTATTGTTCACTAAGAGAACATTTTACTAAAGTAAACATGTTTTAATATCACAATACTTACAACTGTCACATAGATATATTTATAACTAAACAACTTTCCAAACATACACATGTCATTGCGTCATTTTTTGACGGGCAAGTCGCTAGTACAATATAAAAAAGAGCAAATATTTTAAAAAAAAATTATTGATTCTGTGTTAATAACCATGTTGATTTTTGGGGCTTCTTTCACTTTTGAGGCCAAGGGCAGCAAATAATCTATATACACCACTGTCAGTAGTAAGCATACACCTACTGCTGCTACCTGTTGTTACTTAGGTAACCTGTTGCTGGGCTGCCAGTTGGCCACAGCCATGTTTTATGATGTCAGCAGTAACTTCATAAGGAAGTAAATAGTATAAATGCTGGAGCCGACCTATAAGAGGTACAGTGGATATAAAAAGTCTACACACCCCTGTTAAAATGTCAGGTTTCTGTGCTGTAAAAAAATGAGTGATTGTGCGCTATGAGTGGTAGAGGGTGGCCAAGGACTTCCCAGCCAGGTGCCCGCAGCTGGAGCTTCAGGCCTGGTGGCCCAGCAGGACATACACCAACATGCCACCACATGTGCATCACACACACTACACATGTACATGATGACCAACAAGGACACTGACATGTGAACTCCATGGAATTAACAAGGGATAGATGGATGCCTCATTAAATCCATGAAGCTTTCATTCCGGGCTCAACAACAGTAATCAAGCAACAGAGAGTCAATTTATTGGTGTGCCCACTGCAGCCTATGAAGTTACAGAACACAGCCGGAAACAAGATAGCGTCAGGAGCCAAGAACGATCAAGACCATAAAACAAAGAATAGATCAAATCTAGCATATGCTAGCTAATCTGAGTTGCAATTAGGAGAATCACCCAGGTTCAAGCCTTAGTTAGGAATGAACACATAACAATGTGTATTATTCATCATACTAATGACATATATCTTTCTTTTCTATCTTTCAGCATCCAGGAGGAGGTCTGGATCCACTGGCAAACCAGAGGCGGGGGCATCGGCTCCATCTGAACAGGATGTGGACAAGCAAGTCCCCACCCAGAAGTAACCGGCACAGGGGGAGGAGGAAGGAAGAGGACCTGAGGGCCCTGGCTCGGAGGAGGTAATTTGGGTAGTGGGGTCACCGTCCGGACCTCTGGCATCCCCGCTGGGATTTGACCCCCCCATCACCCCCCCCCCCTCCAAGACTAAAGATTTCACCAGGGCCTTCCAGGTGAACATATGGAGCCCAGGAAAGCAGCCAGCCACCACATCTTTCCACCCACAGCAGTGTTCTGGCCTGGCCGCCACTGGGCACACCCACACCACCACAAGGTTCGCCCCAGGCTCCATCCGGGCCCCAGACCCTCCCCACTCCATCACTGCCATCTCCTCACCCAGCAACGCCCCACTGACCTGCATCCTCACCACCACCAAGCCAGGCTGCGGAGGCGGAGATGCTGGTTTTCATGCGCCAGCAACTGGACTGTCTTCAGGGGATCCATGGCAGCATTTCTGCCAATCATGCAGAGCTCATGCATGGCCTGGAAAGGCGCAATAGGAAGGAGAGTAGGCACTACCTGATGACAGAGTAATACCTGGCTGGGCTGCTAAGAATCAGTCTTGTCCCCAGCCCCACCTCCTCTACCCTGGAGGCATCTCCCAGACGCCTGCAGCCCAGCGGTACATGGCCAAGGAGGATGTGGGCCATGTGGCTAGGTGGAGGAGGACATAGGGGCTGCAGACATGTTTGTGCCTTCTCAACAGCACTCCTCAGTGACAATCTATTTGTCACAATATTAACATAATCTAGCCTGGCTATAGAGTCTTGGATCTTGGCCTATATGATGGTGATATTTTGTATGCTGATGGCTACCTCCCATCACATGGTCCATGATCCTCTTCTCTGTGGACACATAGGGTTCTGTTTAACATGTCACCAATTGATGGTCACTGAGGAATGCTGTTGAGAAGAAATAATGCAGTCCCTATGATTTTTCAGGCCTTAGTTTGTATGTTTAGTTTTTTTTTTCTCTTTTTTTGTTTTAGGTACAATTCAGGTCCATGAAGGCATCTTCTGCATCTGCAAGCATTGTGGAGGAAATATATGAGGTGTAAGGTTTTACCAGTAACACCTTTGTGTTCTCTCTGTATTAATGGGTGTTTTCCCATATTTCTGATTATGCAGAGACCTAGCTAATAGTTAGTAATGCTTGCAGATGGGAATCAGGTTAGTTGGTATAAATGTAAAAAGAGTAAATTACATCCAACATGGCTTAACAATGATTTCAAGATCAAGGTACGGAGTAAAAAATAGGCATTTAAATTATACAAAAAAGAGGGTACAGAGACTACTTTATGGGAGTACAAGGAAATCAACAAGGCTTTCCAAAAGGCTATTAGACTGGCTAAAATAGAAAGTGGCCCCTTGATTCCCAGGAGCACCATCAAATCTATCATTACCAAATGGAAAGAACATGGCACAACAGCAAACCTGCCAAAACTCACAGACTGGGCAAGGAGGGCATTAATCAGAGAGGCAGCACAGAGACCTAACCCCTGGTAACCCTGGAGTATCTGTACATAGGACGACAATAAGCCGTACGCTCCATAGAGTTGGGCTTTATGGCAGAGTGGCCTGAAGAAAGCCATTACTTTCAGCAAAAAACAAAATGGCACGTTTTGAGTTTGCGAAAAGGCATGTAGAAGACTCCCAAAAATGTATGGAGGAAGGTGCTCTGGTCTGATGAGACTAAAATGTAACTTCTCGTCCATCAAAGAAAACGCTATGCCTTGCGCAAACCCAACACATCACATCACCCAAAGAACACCATCTCCACAGTGAAACATGGTGGTGGCAGCATCATGCTGTGGGGATGTTTTTTAGCAGCCAGGACTGGGAAACTGGTCAGCGTTGAGGGAAAGATGGATGGTGCTAAATACAGGGAAATTCTTGCGTGATTTGAGGCTAGGATGGAGGTTAACCTTCCAGCAGGACAATGACCCCAAACACACTGCTATAGCAACACTTGAGTGGTTTAAGGGGAAGCATGTAAATGTGTTGGAATGGCCTAGTCAAAGCCCAGACCTCAATACAATAGAAAATTTGTGGTCAGACTTAAAGATTGTTGTTCACAAGTGCAAACCATCCAACTTGAAGGAGCTGGAGCAGTTTTGCAAGGAGGAATGGGTAAAAATCCCAGTGGTAAGATGTGGCAATCTCATAGAGACTTATCCAAAGTGACTTGGAGCTGTGATTGCCGCAAAAGGTGGCTCTACAAAGTATTGACTTAAGGGGGGTGAATAGTTATGCACATTGACTTTTTCTGGTATTTTTGTCCTATTTGTTGTTTGCTTCTCAATAAAAAAGAAAAAACATCTTCAAAGTTGTGGGCATGTTCTATAAATTAAATGATGCAAATCCTCAAACAATCCGTGTTAATTCCAGGGTTGTGAGGCAACAAAAGTTAAAAAATGCCAAGGAGGGTGAATACTTTAGCATTTCAATGTATACAAAATAACTTTTTTTAAGGCTAGACCAATTATAATCCTTTTGTTAAATTGAAGGATATTGTTATTGAGTACTTCTACCTGAGCAGTATTTTAGCTCAGACTGCAGAACAATAAATCCTAGGAAGCACATTTAGTATAAAAAATATTAAAATGATCAATAATGGAAAGTGGCTATGTCTAAGGGGGGTGAATACTTTTGCAAGGCACTGTATACAAGGGAGGTATCAGTGGTTTGGTCACTGCACCATAATGGGGCTACTCTACCTTCACCAAATAATTGGTTAACGCAGGAAGAAATCCAAAAGAGGTTGGAAAAAGTTAATGTCAATAAAGTCCCAGGTCCTGATGGAATACATCCAATGGTACTGAGGGAACTGGGTTCTGTAATAGCCAAACCATTATATCTAATTTTTCAAGATTCACTCAACACTGGGTCACTACCTGATGACTGGAGAAAAGCGGAGGTGATACCTATATTTAAGAAGGGGGCAAGAGTTTCCGTGGAATTATAGACCTGTAAGCCTCACTTCTGTAGTGGGAAAGCTTTTAGAAGGGTTAGTAAGGGATAATATACAAGAATATGTCTATTCAAACATGATCATAAGTAGGAGCCAACATTTATTTATGAGGGATAGGTCATGTCAAACAAATCTAATTAGTTTCTATGAGGAGGTTAGTAGGAACCTGGATCAAGGCAACTCTGTGGATGTAGTCTTTTTAGATTTTGCAAAGGCTTTTGATACAGTGCCACATGAGAGACTTTTGTGCAAACTAAGGGATACAGAAATTGCAGTAAATATATGCACATGGATTGAGAGCTGACTAAAAGACAGAAAACAAAGGGTTGCTATAAATGGAACATACTCAGATTGAACTAATGTGGTAAGTGGGGTTCCTCAGGGCTCAGTATTAGGTCCTCTCCTTTTTAACATATTTAATAACGACTTAGAAGTAGGATTGGAAAGTAGTGTCTCCATTGTTGCTGATGACACAAAGTTGTGCAAGGTAATTAAATCAGAAAATGATGTACTTTCCCTCCAAAGGGATTTGCATAAATTAGAGAAATGGGCAATTAAATGGTAGATGAGGTTTAATACGAATAAATGTAAGGTTATGCATCTGGAAAGGAAAAATAACCATGCAATCTTTAAACTTAATGACGCAAATCTAGGGGTATCTGATATTGAAAGGGTTGTGGGAGTGCTTGTGGGAGTGCTTGTGGCCAACCACCTAAGTAACAGTTCTCAATGCCAAGCAGCAGCTGCAAAGGCAAATAAACAATTAGCATGTATTAAGAAGGGCATAGAAGCAAGGGGGGCAGATATAATTCTACCACTATACAAATCCCTAGTACGCCCTCCTTTGGAATATGGAGTACAGTTTTGTGCACAAATTCATAAAAAGAACTTTTTAGAACTGGAAAAAGTACAGAGAAGGGCTAAGGGGCCAATAAGGGGAATGGAGGGTCTAAGTTATGAAGAAAGACTAACCAAATTAAACTTATATTCTCTAGAAAAAAAGGAGTCTAAGAGGGGATATGATTACCCTATATATATATGCATCTAGGGTCAGTATAAAGATTTATCAAGGGAGCTTTTTGGTTTTCAATTGACAAGAGGACATCCTTTGAGGTTAGAACTAAAAAGATTCCATCTTAAAGAAATAAAAGTGTGGTTAATCTGTGGAATTCTCTTCCAAGGGAGGTGGTGACAGAGTATTTGGTAGATAACTTTAAAAAGGGATTGGATACATATTGAATTAAAAAGGGCATTCAGGGCTATCCTGGTAAATTAGAGATGGAGTATTGATCAAGGGAGGAATCTGATCCCCAGTATCTGGAGTCAGGAAGGAATTATTTGTTTTCCCTATTGAGAAAATTGGCAAAGTTTCACTGTTTTTTTTTTGTTTTCTTTCCTCTGGATCAATTAACAACTAATGCGCATATTGCAGATCAGAGGAGATCTTAAAAGGTTGAACTTGATGGGCTAAAAGTATTTTTTCAACCTCAATTACTATGTATAATAGCATTATATATCATATACTAAATATCAAATATAATATTAGTAAAGGGGTAATACAGTCCAATTAGTGATACTGTGGAGTATGAACATTCCCCTAAAAGGCCTAAAATGAATGACAGGTGACACTGGAGTGGGTTGCCAGTTGCCAGATTTGTCTGAACTCTCTGCTATGACGTGCCCACCTAGAGTGACCCTACATGGTATATCTCACAGCTTCACCACCCCCACTTAGTAATGCTGAAGGGGACCAGGGGAACATACACCACAGTAATCTACTCTAAACCATCAGGAGGGGCCGCAAAAACACATGGAGGCTTTGCAAAGGCACGTGGATCAACAGCCAACTCATCTCCATCAGGGGTAATCTCTGCTACACACATCCTGGAAAGTCCCACGCCATTGCCGGTGGCCATGTGCCAAGATGTATACCCATGAACATTTGGTGACCTCCCATTATGTTATGCTATTCATCAGTTTACATTGGATTGCTAAGTGGTGGTGAAGGGGCTTGTGTACCTGAATGAAGTTGGGAGCTATACCTTGTAGGGCCAGTGTAGGTGGGCTGGTGATAGCAGAGAGGTCAGACAAATCACAATCCACTAGAGAAGAAACTGGCAACCCACTCCAGAATCTTTTGCATGCAAACCTTGTAGAACAGCACAGGCAGAGTGCTGCAGTCCATAGGTGTATGTGCTGCAGTCCATAGGTGTATGTGCTGCAGTCCACAGGTGTATGTGCTGCAGTCCATAGGTTCACATAGAGTCACGAGTGAAGGACTGAACAACAAATAATAAAATGTTCACCGAGTACTTGATATATGTGATGTAGCGGTGAAATATGGCCACTATTTGTGTTCCCAAATGTAAATGTGATGAGCGAGATGTATATGCAATTATATTTATATTTTAGGGTCCACAATAGAGCCTCCGTGAGTGAGAAAGGGTTCATATAGCATGAGATTCATGTTTTTGGTTTGCTATTTAATCAGGTAATGTGTCTTTAATTGCTTTCTGCATGTTGTAGCATGGCTTTTCATATTGGTATATGCATGACCATTCCAACATATGGTAAAAAATATATTTATTAAATGCATTTTTTTTTTATTTGGGGATTATTGTGCAAGTAATTATAATGCTTTCCCATGCGTTCCCTATATTTGAATGTGCACTGGTGTGTTTATATTGTCTTTTACATACTGAAGGGCCCGTAGGCCACCCCAGGCTTTCCTGTGGTTGGAGGGAGGGACCACTTGACCTGGCGGGACTGAGTATGTGCGGGAGGTGGCTAGCTGGAGGAGGTGGAGCCATTCATAGGCTGTTGGCGCCATTTTCTGCCATTTTGCCCCGAGCTAGCCATGCAAACAGATGGGCTTGTTGTTTTTCCCTGTATCTCTCTTACAACCCTTCTCTCTCTCCTTCTCCTTCACCTACTACTTCCCCTTCTCCCCCCCCCCTTGCGTTCCCGTAACCTGCGCTCGATCCTGCGGTCCAGGCTGGAACCCCAGTAGTCGGGTGGAGACAATGGGGTAGAGATCGGAGCTAGCTGGTTCATTGCCGGCGGGGAGCCAGCATCGAGTGTCAGCGGAGGGAGCTGAGAAGGCATCCCTTGGCGGTCCCCCAAGCTCTGGAGGGCAGAGGAACACCTTTGGGTAGCGCAGTGAGCCTGGGGGATTGTGGGGTAAGTAGTCTCCTTAATGGCAGGCATGCCACGCAGTGCTGAGATGGCGCTGGCTGCTTAAAGGGAGACTGCTGCACAGACACTTTCAGTGGTATTTTTTATGTCCTGTAGGCCTCATAAGCGAGTCTCCATTACCCTGATCTGGAACGGGGTACACTTCCTGGCACAGGTTTAGTTGGTACAGGTCTATTATAGTTTATAGTATTAAGTACATTCACACTAGGTTAAGTCCCATATTAGGGGGGATTAATTTAATGATTAGTTTTATTTGTTCGTGCCAGCATGTTATTTGGCGCTATACATGGTTGGTCAAGTCAGAGTGTGTTCAAAGTGTCGTCACACATAGGATATGTTTGGGTAGGGGGTAGCCCAGTGATAGAACTTGATCATTTTACTGTTAAGCCCTGTATGCAGTACGTTTTCATTGTGGTAAGTTAGTACTTCCCTTAACGTTTCCCTTACCCACTCATTGCCCAAGCACGCTAGATAACTTTGTAATTGCCCTGGTACAGTTGCATCAGGGTCAAGGGGCTATTAAGCATATCCATATGGGTAATTTGGTGTGTTTTTTCTTTTCTGGAAAGTGTAGATGTCCCTAATTATTTTAGGCCTTCTTTTATCTAGCATCCCCATATTCAGGTTGTTGTATAGGTCAGCAGGTGCTGCGTTGGGGATGGCTTTGGGAGGTCATGCGGCAAGGAAAGTTCAACTCACAGCCAGGTTGTCTGGGAGGGGGGGGGGTTATTCCCAACTTTATATGGATCTGGAATTTTCATAATTGGGTATGAAAATAATCTGGTGCTATTATAGTATAGTGTATGATGTAGTAGAATGCATTAGAGTACTTATGCTGTGGGCTGGCAATGCTGTGAACTGACAATCCACGCTAGTATAGCTGCCAGGGATTCCCAGTGCATCAGGTCTATGGGTTACATAGAGGTAGACAGGGCTATATGATGCAAAAACAGACATGGGTGGGTATTATGCATCCTTTTAATCCTGGAACCAGGAGCGGTAAAAAAGTGTGTGCCCAGTTTTGTATGATGCTCTAGCCTCATTAAATTTAGCCCGCAGCGGCATCATGTGACCCATGACAACAGCGGACTCCTAATTTGTCCTTGTTTAGAATTAGTGGATTATTTATGCCATGAGTTTCGGGTCTGAGACGCAACCCGTAAATTAGACTGGCAGCCGTGTAAGTGTGCATTTAGTCTATTCCATAGTACAGGTTTGTTTTTGTCGGGCCATGTATCAGAGATGGTCAGCATTTCGCCTCTGAATAGGTCAAAGCCTTACGGGTCTTTAGGACGGGGTACTATCTTTTTTGTATTCAGTAATATGTTATATTCATAAAGCCGTGTATATTATATTCTTGTCCATGTGAGTTACATTATGTGTTTTAACTCATTGAGTGTAGTGATCGGGGTATCTGCTAAATTCTGAAGTATGTCCATTTTTTATGGCAGTGTGGTGAGCCTGGGAGCATGTACTACTGATTTTAATTACATAACACCACTCCACTTTCAGGATTTATACAGTAGGGTGTTTATATTAGCAGTTTTAGCCGATTGAAGGAAATTAGGTGACTGCTTGTCTTTCAGCTTTGTTCGGTGTCCAGAATGCCTTGCCATAACGCGGCGCCAGGGTACAACTTGGGGACTGGGGGAGTATATATGGGAAGTATTAAGGCGTATTTAATGTATCTTCTTACAGTGGACACGGTTCGGCGCTCTTAGTAGATTGCTTTACAGACATCAACATTCCCTTGTGGAGTTGCTGGCCCTATAGGACCATAAGCCCATATATTCGGGTCTGGTTCTGAGGGCTATCTAAAGGGTTAGTTGATGATAGTGGTGGGCTCTTCTTGGTGCGACGGTGCATAAGTATTGTGTGTTAAGGTGCGATTGCTTTCTGATTATACTTCTACCACCTTCTACACTATGGCTTTAGGGCTGTTACAAGTAGACTCTGGAAGGTGGGTCTAGGGTAGAGGTGGGTCAATAACAAGGGATAACAGAGGTTGTTGTGTCTGGTATTATTAGACAAAGGTGCTATAGGCTACCGATGTGTTATGGTGATGAGCGCTATATGTTTATGGTAATCTGTTCCTCAGGTTCTCTGCACAGACAGGTTAATCTTCAGGGGTTTGAGTATCGGTGTTGGTCATTCTGATTATTCTCTTCACCCTCTTTGGTGCATCTGAGATAATGGAGAACTCGAAAGGGCGGCTGTGTGTGGTAGTAGGTGGTATCAATCCTTTCATCCCCTGCGGTGGTATCACTTGTTGATCATTCAGGGGGGTATCAAAAGCTATGGTGATGGTGTCTAGTGCTGTAAGGTACTTGGCTTCGTAGATCCTCTAGAGCGATGCACGGCTTGTTGGTGGTGGATCAAAGGGCAGTACATCTTATGTTCAGAGAATACGGCGGTGGTACAGGCTATGTAGTATCCTGTCTGGGGACTCCATTGTCGGAAACACGGTGCTCATTACCGATAAGGGAGCATATCGTGTAAAGATGGTACCAGGTTTCAAGACAGGATAGCTGACTGGTCCTATTATACATGTGCTGGAGTGTGAGGATGGACAGTTTGTGCGTTGGGTAGGATTGTAGGTAGTTGAGTGGTGCATTGGCAAGGATGGTGATTTTTGGTAACCCAAGGTGCAGAGGAAGTGTCACCCAAAGGTGGGACGTCAGGTAGAAGTTTGGGCTCACGGAAATAGGCCGGGCTTATAGGTCCTGATGAGGAAATGGATTGAGAACAAGTGGAAAAGGTGAACAGGCGGTGTGGCGGTAGCCTTTTCCCAAGGGCCGGAGATAACACTGTTATGGAAGGAGGGCTGTGATAAGAGCAAAGTCTTGGGGTCTGTGCAGCCACCTCTCCATCCTGCTGCTTTGCCAATAGCGAGAGGTTGGTTGGTATACAGGCAAGGTGGGGCGACCTCAGGTGCCTGGTATTGGGATCCAAAGGGTGATTATATGACCATGTTGCTGAATTCTGCAGTTATGGAAAGAGGTCTGTGACAAATCTGAAGCCTTGCGGTTCTGTGCGGTCATTTCTTTGCCGCTGGTTGGTTGGTAAACGGACAAGGTATGTCGACCTCAGGTGACTGGTCTGCGATCCAGGGTGATTATGTAACAATTTGGCCGTGACAGTCCAAGACGGATCAGGTGGGCGAAGCGAGGTAGTTACAGTGTGACAGGCACACTGATTGCTCCCCCTTCGTGGATTACGGCTCTCTTGGTCCAAATTGCGTAGTTGGCTTTGCACCTTTCGTGTTTGGAACAGGATTGGCTCTCTGAGTGTGATTCTATGTCGTTGGAGACTGGGAGCAGGTAGTTCTGCATTGGAACTTGTTACCCACTCGCTTGGTGCAGAGGAAACCACCGTAACAGCCCTTGGGCTTTCGGAAAATGTGGTTTGGAGAATGGGAAGGTTGTGTGGGGGGATGTCATTGGCTATTGGTAAATCAGACCAGGTAGGCGTGTTGCCAATTATGGCCCACAGCTGGGCGATGCCCCGGTTAGGATGGGGCATGAGCAGATATGGAGCTCAGATTAATTCTGCGACCTTTTCTGTGGCGGGTGGTGAGGGGAGTTGCCAGGACAGTGGTAAAAAATGGGTGAGATCCTACAGTGGTACGGATGTTCCAACACGGTAGGCCCTGGATGAGGCTTCAGGGCGTAGAGTGTACTGTCTCTGTCAAGGCTCCTCCCCTTGTGGTTATGTTTATTTATTTATTGTAATGATTATTACGTCATGTTGTGTTTCCAATAAACGCTGTGGCCAGTTATCTCCCAAGAAGTGGTCTGTGTCTAATCTTTATATTTAATGGAGGAGTGGGTATAAATTCTTATGTGCACATACTAACTGGGCCTTGCCTAGGTTAAGTAAAATAATTGTTTGCTACTTTTGGAGATGCAGCCTAGAACAATGCAAGATGGCAATTTGTTGAAGCGTTATCTATGTTTATAGGGAAACACAAGAAAGTCAGAAATATGTCAGACGTAAGAGGCGTTATGGTGGAAGTTGATTAAAGTTTTGTGGAAATACAGTTAAAATAATATACATTTACTTACTTCTTGCATGAATAGGGCATATACTTTCTTTCTTCACCTTATGTCTAATTTCAAATAGTTTCTCAGAGTTTTATTAGATCAGATTTTTTTTATAACAATTTTACTATTTGTTTTCCATGGTCCTCATTCTATTATCGGCCGTAGGAGATGCGGGGCCGCAAGGACCGGCCGCAGACTATTTGCCTATTCTATTTCCTTCCGGCCGGGGGCTCCGCCAGGCTTGCGGCCAGCGCCTTGTTATCCCTTGCGCGCCAGAGGAAAGCCTTTGATCTTAAACGGCCGCAAGAGTTTCGGCCTCAAGCAAATCCCGGTTGCTATTCAATTGCTCCGGGAACCCTCTCGGCAAGGCTAAAACCGAGCTGCAGCTTACTTGCAGCAAAAAGGTCCCGCAAGCACACAATTAAGCACATAATAAAGCCATAATAAAGCCTTCCTGCACTCTGAGGAGACTATAAAGTGATTGTTGGTGTTAGCATTCATAGCACAACATTCCCCTACACTCAAATCCGTAAATAATTGTTATTTTAATTTATGTCAAATATCCGTGGAAAAAGTCCAGAGGGCTTGGAGCACCACAGACCCGCCCACGCTGTGGCCGGAAAATAAACAGTTAATGAAATATCGGATTTGGGCTGATGTGCAAGCTTGAGAGGGGGTTGCTATTAATCCTCATGTCCCCCATTATGATCCCTCGCATTTACAGAGCTTTACAGTGCCGTCTTGAATTTATATTTGCTTTTAAAGATTTCTGAGCTTATGGCCGGTTGCAAGATATGCGGCCGGCCGTAAGGGGATATCCTTGCGGCGCCGTCTATTTGAATTGCAAGGTAACGGGAGCCCCGCAAGGAATCGCAGCTTTGCGGACGATTTACGGTCGATAATAGAATGAGGCCGCATGTGTCTAAAAGGGCTTAAAACAATTTGCGGCCGGCCGTAAGGGGATATCCTTGCGGCGCCGTCTATTTGAATTGCAAGGTAACGGGAGCCCCGCAAGGAATCGCAGCTTTGCGGCCGATTTACGGCCGATAATAGAATGAGGCCCCTTGTGTCTAAAAGGGCTTAAAACAATTTGTTAAAACTAGAGAGAAACAGGTAAAAGCATCCCAAATCTATTTGCAGGTAAGAATAATGTGCATTTAAACACAACTGCCAGGCAATAGCTCCATGAACATGCTTGTAAAAAGCTCTCAAAGTAAAAGCAGCCTAGTGAGCAGTTTTAAGTGAGGAATATAATTGAGTTCTTCGTTATTTACAATCACAGTGATTATACTTTATGCAAATGTACCGTTAGACTGTAGTATACACTATTTTTAAACCTTTTCAGTTTCTTTAACATTTCCTACTCAGCTGGAGAGGCTTCTTTATCTTGAAATATTGTATTAATATTAGTCATAGCCACTATCCTTTATTGATCATTTTAATATTGTTATACTAAATGTGCTTCCTAGGATTTATTGTTTTGCAGTCTGAGCCAAAATACTGCTCAGGTAGAAGTACTCAATAACATTATCCTTCAATTTAACAAAAGGATTATCATTGGTCTAGCCTTAAACAAGTTATTTTGTATACATTGCCTTGCTAAAGTATTCACCCCCCTTGGCATTTTTCGTGTTTTGTTGCCTCACAGCCTAGAATTAACATGGATTGTTTGAGGATTTGCATCATTTAATTTACAGAACTTGCCCACAACTTTGAAGATGTTTTTTCTTTTTTATTGTGAAGCAAACAACAAATAGGACAAAATAACAGAAAAAGTCAATGTACATAACTATTCACCCCCTAAAGTCAATACTTTGTAGAGCCACCTTTTGCCCCAATCACAGTTCAAAGTCGCTTTGGATAAGTCTCTATGAGCTTGCCACATCTTACCACTGGGATTTTTGCCCATTCCTCCTTGCAAAACTGCTCCAGCTCCTTCAAGTTGGATGGTTTGCTCTTGTGAACAGCAATCTTTAAGTCTGACCACAGATTTTCTATTGTAATGAGGTCCCCATGTATAGCAATACCCTGTTTAATGCTGTAAATAGGTTCTGGGAAATAGGAGTGTTAAGCGAAACAGCTATAACCGGGGTCATTTTACCAAGGGTAGATAGGGATAGGGGAACTCATGGAAGAAAATACACAAAACCAATTGAATTTTGAAAATGTTTGGCTTTATATAAACTTTTAAGAAACTGCAAACATAACAACAACACAAACGGAACCCTTTTTAAATAAATAAAAATAAATAAATCAGCAAACATTAACTAAACAGTCCACTTTAAATGGCAGATGTGGAAGCTTCAGGATCTTCCTCCATTCTGCCTTTTTTGGACACAAACTCACACAAGGACATCTGTCTTTGCTTTCTACGGCCATCCAGCAGATGCTGGTAGCAAGACACTCCCTCAAGATTGCTGCATCTCATGTTTCTGCTCTTGACACTGTCCAGATCATTGGCCACAAATTCATCCAGAATGTCATGGATGGGCCACAAAATTTTGGGGAGGAACTCGGTGGAAAGTTGTTTTGATTCCTCAGTGTCAGAGTCATTGCTTTCCTGGGCTTCTTGAATGCCCTTTTCTGCCAATTGCTGAAGATCCTCATTTGTGAGTCTCTCACCTGAAGCTTGCACCAACTCCTCAATGTCCTGGGCATCTGCATCTCCCAGTCCAGCCATATGGACTAGGTCTACAATCTCGTCAATGATGGACTTTTCTGGTTCCACATCCACACACAGCTCTGGCCATATCTTTCTCCACACTCATTTAAGACATTGCTGTGTCACTGCCTTCCAGAACAGATCTCTGCTCGTTATGGCCCTGATGGTATACTTTTTCCAAAAATCCATCATGGGTTCTTTGTCCCTGCTGTCTGTGTGGTCAATAAGCTGGCTGAATGTGAGGCGAAGATAAAAGGCTTTGAGAGTCATAATAACCCTTTAATCCATTGAGGATTGAAATTGTGTTCAGTGGCTGGAAAACTACTTCCACTAGGATGCACCAAACAAGCTCAGACAAGTTGGTAGGGTCGCTTGGATGTTGTCCATTAACACGAGTGATTTGGCCTCAATTTCTTTACACCTGCAGTAGCATTGCACAGATGGACAGAAATGTTAGCTGAACCAGTTTTTGCAGATGTCCATGGTGATCCAATTAGCAAATGACTGAGAAAGCAGATTTTGGAATTCTCTTCATGACTCTAGGTGTTTTTGATTGATACACTAGCAAAGGCTTGATCTTGACATCGGCACTGATGTTGCCACCCAGAAGAAGGGTTAGATGGTCTTTGGCTGCTGTAACCGCGGTGCTAGCTTCTGCTCACAATATAAGAAAGGGGCGCCCTGGCATTCACTTCCAGAACAGTTCAGTCTCATCAAGTTGAATACCAGTACTGAAGAATAACTGCCTCTTTTAACAATCTCTTTTAAAGTGGGTGGAAAGGACATAGCATCTTCAGTGTCAATATTCGTCAAAGAGAGCCTGTTTGTCAGTTGGGATGACAGGGTCCTTCAATATTTTAGACAGATATTTACCAGTTCTATTTCCATAATGGTAAACATGATATCCCTGATAGTATTGTTGTGTTTGTACTTTTTTCAGGGAGTCAAGATCAAAAATATTTTTTTTGCGTTGTATCATTTTTGCTTGTGGATTGGGGCTATACTGGTATGCTGTATAGGTCTTTGTAAGAATATAATGTGGCTTAGAGAACTGTTTGTAGAGCAGTTATTTATTACACACATTGTGGGCTATCAGATGTCCACTCATCACCATTTTAGCAGTGTTCCAAAATCACATATATAGTTGTTGTAATTGCGAGTGTTGGTCACGCAATGTTAAAAATGACGGCATTGCGCATGCCGAAGGCGCTCATCACAAGACCCGAAAGTTAAGGGTTTGATGGGGATTTTGACGATGGCGTTCTTTGCAAGGCCTGCAAGACTTTGAAAAAATTACGGCTTTAACTGCCGCCATTTTTTTCAAGCATGTAACTCGGAAGCCGTTTGGAGGCCCTCAAAAGACGCCAATTGATTACAAAATTAACTGACAACCTCACACACAGCACAGGGGGAGAGGCAGGGAGCCTGTAAGTGAGGTTGAAAGCTAATTTGTTATTCAAATGGCATTTTTTTAGGTCTGAAAATGGCTAAGCAAGAAAAAAATGGCAGCCGGAAAGCCGTAATTTTTTTTCAGAATTGCAAATCATTGAGAGGCCACAAGGGTTGTACGTTTGCCAAGGCCTGCAATGAGCGGCGAAGCTGCCCACTGGGTAGGGAGTGGGGGGAAAGAGACACAGGGGAAGGAGAGGAGGCAAAGAGACAAACGGCTTGCAAAGTTATGGGCTTACGCATAACTTTGCGAGAGGGGGGAGAGGTTTGCAAAGAGCACCAAAGGCGCTCATTGCGGGGCGTGCAATGAGCTCCAAAGGCGCTTATTGCGAGGCCTACAAGTTGCGGGTATGCCGAGGCCTGCAATGAGCGGCAAAGCACGTAAAGTAGAGGGATGGAAAACCTTGCATTCTGTGGCAAACAGCATTGCCAGCCTTCAAATTGTATTGCCATCATTTTTGACGGGTAAGTCGCTAGTATAATAATGATCATTAGCATGTTGCTTACTGTTGTTGCTGTAGTCTAGCTTTTTTTTTGATAAAAGATTTATTTGAAATAAACCAGTAATCTATGTGTAATTGTGTTTTAGCTAACTTGACATGTAAGCTATTTAACAGTGGAGCTGTTCATACATCACAAACAAAGTAATTGTTTAAATGTATATCTAAGTTTCCCTGTTTGTAACTTTTTCTAATCTAACACATATTGTTTATATCTGAAACACATTACATTGATTCATTATATGCAAATACAGATTTATTTTATATTTATCTATTTTTTTTATTTTTTATTGTTTTCCACACCCCCAGAGTTGCTTACATAGTGCACAGTGAACCTCCCAATAGAAACACTGCATTTGGGTATGGATTTTAACACATTTTTCTAATCCTCAAGCCAACAGCAAAACAATGTTGAGATCTACACAGTAATGTTTGGGCTCCTTCTGCTTCCTTAGGCATGAGACTACACATACCACGATGCCTTCCTGCACAAACTGCCATCATAATTGAAACAATGTATTATTTGCCTGTGATTTTATGCTAGTTTTAGCAGGGATTTCCAGGGGTGTTAACTCTTAAACTCGACTGCTTGCAAACTCAAGAGATTTAGCAAACTTTAAGTCTAATAATGTTTATTATGGTATTTTTCCATACGGAAAATGTTTTCAAACACTGCTGATTCTCCTCTATCAGATGCATTCATAATCCAGCAAACTTAAATATGCCTTGAAACTCGCCTTGAGACATTGGAGAGCATGTCCTAAAGCTGTTAATTTTGCTTTTCTGGAGGAGAAGAAATGTTGGTTATATACATTGGGTGTGTATAGATTACATAAGACATATGGTATGTTTTTTATCTTGACTACTAATATCATGTACCCCTTCATCCCTTCCTTCATCATGTACATCTTGAGCAAAGGAATCTATTTTAAGTAATCTGTGGATTTGGATACAAACCCCTCTGGCTCAACAAATATAAGGGTTTAAAAGCTTCATTAAACCATTTTTTTCTTCCATGTTACGATCTGTCTTTCCTAAGTCAGCCTTGATAAGGTTGTTGTGGCCAAACCTTCCCAGCAGACCTTTCAGGTTCTTTTGATCCCTTCATCAAGACAGCTGATGTCTCTAACACAGATGCAACATTTAAAAATATAAACGCAGGCTCAGCATTATAAAAATCACAAACTGCTTTAATTGCTGTTGAAACTTCATAACAGGTTCTGTGGGTGAATATTTAAACTTGAACTGATAACATTCTGTAATAGTCTGTGAGTCTTCTGGATTTTGTATTGCAGGGCATCATAACATATTAACATCCACTTCAGTAATATCTTTAGGAATTCTCACACATCACATATAATAGTTGTTGTAATTGCAAGTTTGTCGCTATGTTAAAAGTTACAGTGTCTGCAATAAATGGCGAAACTCATCGCAAGGCCCGAAAAGTAGAGGGTGCAGGTCTGCAATGAGCGCCGAAGGCCATAAGCCTTTTGCGCTCAGCACCAGGTTTGCAATGAGCGCAGAAGGCAGCAAATGCTTTCAAACTCCTAAACCAAAAAAGAGAGACAGAGGGAGAAGGGGGCAAAGAGAGACAGGAGAGGCAGAGGGGGAAAAGACACACAGGACAGGGAAACTCGCACAGCCATAGAAAATGCGGCTTAGCTGTGTATCGCAAGGTCCTCAAAGTGTGAGTAATTGCGAGTCTCGACATCCTGAGACTAAGATGCAAAATAGAGCATTGGCAGTGCGTTTTAAGGCCTAAACCAATGGTTTTGTATTGTGACTGTGGCTATGTATACTGGACAATTTCCAGACATTTCTCACTTTCTCCTCAGGTAATGAACAGTGTGACTGGACATTTGTCTGCTGGCATAATTTCTGAAGAGAGATTGTTAGCTCTTTAGGATTTGGAGTTCTGCATATTACTGATAAGAAGTAAAGTATTATTAATTATTAATTAATTAATTCATTTATTAACAAAAAATGTCAGTCAAAATATATTTTTTTTGTTAAAATATCAAAAAATATTTGTATTAACATCACATTCATGTTTACAAATATTTAGAAGAAAGTAAATTATTTTGGAATAAAAAAAAAAGAAATGTACATACATTTATAACAGATAGAGGTGAAGGTACAATTTACAACTTTCAGCTCACTGTCAGTTTAAACAGACACTTAAGTTTGAGATTGGACGTCTTAACTATTAATTTACATTTTTATGAAAAAAAGGAGATTAATGTATTTAACTGCCATTTAGACATAAGAAATATAATTATGACATTGGAACACAGGTTTGATATTATCACACTTACATTTATCTGACAGACTGGAAAAAAATTGGCACTGCATCATATGTTGCAAAGAAGAGTGGAGGCAGAAGAAAAAAGGAATTATAATTCTTAAATCTACTAAAAAAAACATGTAAGCTAAAGAAATATATTAGTAACAGGGACAATTTGAAAAGATTATAGTCCATATGTATAACAAAATATTATACTTTACAATTACAGATTACAATGTCAGATATCAACGAAAACAGCGAAAAACACAAAAAACACTTAACAAGGGAACGCATACAAAGATGGAGAGAACAACGGTCATTGGAGACGGTGCAAAGGATAAGATCGTGAGAAAATTACAAAGAAAAGAAAAATGAGTGTGAACATTATATAGACATGTCAGTGAGCTACGAATAAAAAACAAAATGATAAACATGCCTGTGAACAATATGGTAAAGATAGTAATGATGATATATGTTTGCAGGAAAGGTAATTATTTACAGGTAAATCAGTAGAGCCTCACAATTGTGGTTTGTTGATTGACAATTTTGTGGGGCTTATCATTTTCAACAGAAAAGACCAAGAGATGGTACGTTTATTAGTTGTTGTCAGAAAGGAAAGGTAAGACTTCCAGAAAGAAACCAATTTCCCCAATATTTACAAAGTATAATGACTGATCCTACATTTCCAAATTATAGTCATTTCAAACAAAACATAAGGTCTTCAACATTAGCTGCTAATGTTCCAGGGCATGGTCCTTACTGTTTTAAAGTCCAAGGCCAAATTTACCACTGTATTTCGCATTATCACCCTGAAGCAGGAGAGCAAAAAAAATTTGCTCAACTATATGTCCTAGATACAATGGAAGCAGTTGAACAACCTATGAAGCTTTTGGAAAATCAAAAATGCTTAGCCACAGTTTTTCAAGAGCTTGATAACATTATGGTCAAAAACCCACATACTCAAGCATACAAAAAATTATCAGAAGTAGAAAGAGAACAACAGAGTCATGCTGAACAAAATCAGTTGCCTATCCCAAGAGTCAATATGGTTCTTAGAAGAGATCGCCATTGTGATAAACGCTGTTTAATTAATTTACCAACATCTAATGAGGTTGCGATAGTGTTTCAAAATGATGATGGGGAACCACCATTTGAGCGTGATATTAGAATATATCCCAAAAATCAAGAGCAACCTTTCATTAACCTAAGTATCTTAAGTAGTAATTTGGATCCAATGACATATCCGATTTTATATCCAAATGGTGAGACTGGATGGCAACCTAAATTAATACTTCCAAGTTATCCAAACAGTAAAGTTTGTGTCAGTATTTCAATGCTTGAATGTAAATTTGCACAAACTACTATTCGAGATTAATTTAACCCCTTTTTTTATGGCTGAAAACTGACACAACAATGGATAGTTACATAGTTACATAGTTACATAGGGCCTCATTCTATTACCGGCCGTAAATCGGCCGTAAGGCTGCGATTCCTTGCGGGTGTTCTGTTAACTCGCGATTCTATTATACGGCCCCGCAAGAATCTCATCTTACGGCCGGCCGCATATCTTGGAACCGGCCGTAAGCGCAGAAATGTAAAAACGCAAAAATAAATTCAAGCCTGCACTGTACAGCTCTGTAAATGCTAGGGATCATATTGGGGGACATGAGGATTAAAAGAAACCCACTCTCAAGCTTGCACATCAGCCCAAACCCGAGTTTAAATTAACTGTTTATTTTCCGGCTGCGGCGTGGGCGGGTCTGAAGTGCTCCAAGCACTCTGGACTTTTTACATGGATATTTTACGGATATTAAAAATAAAATATTTTACGGATTTGAGTATCGGATAATTATGTGCTATTTTTTCTAACACCTAAAATCCCTTTATAGTCTTCTCAAAGTGCAGGATGGCTTTATTTGAGCTATTTTATGTGCTTAATTGGTGCTAGCGGGACCTCTTTCCTGCAAGTAAGCTGCGGCTCGCTTTTAGCCTTGCAGAGAGGTTTCCCGGAGCAATTGAATTGCAAAACTCTTGCGGCCGTTTTAGATCAAAGGCTTTCCTCTGGCGCGAGCGGCCGCAAGAGATAGCAAGGCACCGGCCGCAAGCCTGCCGGAGCCTCCGGCCGTAAGGGAATAGAATAGCAGAATAGCTTGCGGCCGGTCCTTGCGGCCCCGCAACGGCTGCGGCCGCTAATAGAATGAGGCCCATAGTAATTAAGGTTGAAAAAAGACTTTCAGTCCATCAAGTTCAACTTGTTAAGATCTCCTCTGATCTGCAATATGCAGATTAGTTATTAATTAATTTGTTGATTAAATAATTATTAATAGTATAGTATTGGAGGATGAATAAAGAATTAGTCCCTCAAGTTCAACCTTTTTAGATCTCTAGTGATCTTTTTAATGTGCACTATTTATTATTAATTTTTAATTGATCCAGAGGAAGGCAAACAGAAAAAAAAACCCATTGAAACTTTGCCAATTGTCACATAAGGGGAAAAAAAGCAAAATTCCTTCCTGACCCCAGAAACTGGTGATCAAATTTCTCCCTGGATCAATATTCCTTCGCTAGTTATCTAGGATAGGCTTGAATGCCCTCTTTATTCAAAAATATATCTAACCCCTTTTTGAAGTTGTCTATCGAATTCACTGTTACCACCTCCTTTGGTAGAGAATTCCACAGTTTAACCACCCTAACTGTGAAGAACCCTTTTCTTTGTTTAAGGTGAAATCTTTTTTCCTCTAACCTCAAACTGTGTCCTCTTGTCAGTTGAAAATCTCTTGCTACAAAAAGTTCACTTGACAAAGCCTTATATTGACCCTGGATGTATTTAAATAAGGTAATCATATCCCCTCATAGACGCCTTTTTTCTAGCAAAAATAAGTTTAATTTGTTTAGTCTTTCTTTATAACTTAGCCCCTCCATTCCCCTTATTAGTTTTGTAGCCCTTCTCTGTACTTTTTCCAGCTCTAAAATGTTTTTTTTATGAAGTGGTGCCCAAAATTGTACTCCATATTCCAAATGAGGCCGTACTAGGGATTTGTATAGTGGCAGATCTATATTTGCTTCCCTTGCTTCTATACCCTTCCTAATACATGCTAATATTTTACTTGCCTTTGCAGCTGCTGCTTGGCTTTGAGCGCTGTTACCTAGGTGGTTGTCCACAAGCACTCCAAAATCCCTTTCAATATCTGATACACCTAGATTTGCTCCATTAAGATTATAAATTAAATGGCTGTTTTTCCTTCAGAGATGCATAACCTTACATTTATTCGTATTAAATCTCATCTGCCATTTAGATGCCCATTCCTCAATTTTATGTAAATCCCCTTGGAGGGAAAGCACATAATATTTCTGATTTAATTACCTTGCACAACTTTGTGTCATCAGCGAAAATGGAGACCCCACACTCCAATTCTACCTCTAAGTCATTAATAAATATGTTAAAAAGGAGAGGACCTAATACTGAACCCTGAGGAACCCCACTTACCACATTAGTCCAATCGGAGTATGTTCCATTTACAACAACCCTTTGCTTCCTGTCTTTTAGCCAGCTCTCAATCCATGAGCAGATATTTACTGCAATTCCTGTATCCCTTAGTTTGCCCAATAGTCTCCCATGTGGCACTGTATCAAAAGCCTTTGCAAAATCCAAAAATACTACATCCACTGAGTTGCCTTGATCTAGGTTCCTACTAACCTCCTCATAGAAACTAATTAGATTTGTTTGACATGACCTATCCCTCATAAACCCATGTTGACTCCTACTTATAATCCTGTTCAAATAGACATATTCTTGTATATTATCCCTTATTAACCCTTCTAAAAGTTTCCCCACTACAGAAGTGAGGCTCACTGGTCTATAATTCCCCGGATTTACTCTTGCTCCCTTTTTAAATATAGGTATCACATCAGCTTTTCTCCAGTCATCTGGTAGAGACCCTGTGTTGAGTGAATCTTGAAAAATTAAATAGAATGGTTTGGCTATTACAGAACCCAGTTCCCTTAGTACCCTTGGATGTATTCCATCAGACCCGGGGCTTTATTAACATTTATTTTTTCCAACCTCTTTTGGATTACTTCCTGTGTTAACCAATTATTTGGCAAAGGTAGTGTAGCCCCATTATGTTGCAGTGTCCCATCCACTGGTACCTCCCTTGTGTATACCGAAGAAAATAACCTATTTAGCTCATCTGCCTTTTCCTGGTCACTAATTTTCAGACAGCCTGTTTCACATTCTAATGTTCCTATAGCTTCCTTCCTCGCCTTCTTCCCATTAATATACTTAAAAAGTATTTTAGGGTTAGTCTTACTCTCTTTTGCAATTAATTTTTCATTTTCTATTTTAGCCAGTCTAATCGCGCTTTTGCAAGCCTTGTTGATTTCCTTGTATTCCCGTAAAGCAGTCTCTGTCCCCTCTTGTTTGTATAATTTAAATGCCTGTTTATTACTCCGTATCTTGATCTTTAAATCGTTGTTAAGCCACATGGGTTGTGATTTACTCCTTTTACTTTTATTCCCACACGGTATATGCCGATGTGTATGTATATTTAGTAAGGATTTAAATGTTGTCCATTTATGTTCAGTGTTTTTACCTATCAGTTCTCTGTCCCAGTCTATACTTTGTATTGCTGCCCTTAGACCGTTAAAATCCGCCCTTTTAGTTTTAGTTTTTGTTGGCGCCTTACTGTTTTGTTTGTTTAATTCAATCTCAAATGAGACTGTGTTGCGATCACTGTTTCCCAAAGGTTGCCCTATTTCAACATTTGATACAATATCAATATTATTTGTAATGAGTAAATCTAAGATAGCTTCATTTCTAGTAGGATCCTGTATAACCTGGGCCAGATAATGATCCCTGAGTGTACTCAAGAACCTGCTCCCCTTATCTGAACTGCTGGTCTCATTTATTCAGTTTATTTCAGGGTAATTAAAATCTCCCATTATTAGAACTTGCCCGTGCTTAGCTGCATTTCCAATCTGTAACAATAATTGTATTTCCTCACTTTCAGCTATATTTGGGGGTTTATAGCATACTCCTACTAATATTGTTTTGGAATTTGCTGCTCTGCTATTTAACTCTACCCACAAACATTCAACTGTATCACTAGGTCCACCATAAATATCTTCTCTAACTATAGCCTTAAATTCAGGCTTAACATACAGACAAATCCCTCCTCCTCTTTTACCATTTCCCCTGTCTTTCTCCCACCACGTTTTGGTAATGCCTATTAAATCCCATTTTTCATTAATTGCTAATATTTCTAACTCTCCCATTTTTCCTGGCAAGCTTCTGGCATTAGCAAGCATACACCTTATGTTATGAGTCTGTAGTTCTGAAGTGCCTGCCACTGAACTTGAATTACTTAGTACTACCTCCCTATTGACTATACTACCCCTCCCCCCATCTCCTCCCCTATGAGTTGTTAATTCATCCCTTATACCCTCTACACTTTCTCCCCCATTACTTATATCTAGTCCCTCCCCCCCACCTACTAGATGAAATAGACAAGATTTAGTTGGTGATTGTATGTGAGGGACAAAAGACAGAGCGGGGTCCAGTAGAACTCCAAGCCAAGGCTTGGAAAGTGAGGGTGATGATGTTGCAATTTTACGTAAACTTTAATGCTGAGGATGAAAGAAATGCCCTTGCCCAAAATGAACATAGAGAAACAACACTTACTGCTTGGTTTACATTAAATTGTAACCAAAGTGAGGCAAGGGAATTCTTATACATTGAGATTCCATATCATTATCTTTTCATAAATGGGGCATGACAAAAAAGTGAAAGGTGTGGTAATAAAATTATCCCCAGAATTGATACTGTTAGTCCAAGAGACATTGAACGTTTTAGTTTACAATTACTCCTGGTGCCCAAAGTTTTTAAAATTTACACACAGTGAATGACATAGTTTATTATACCTTTCAATTAGCTGCGTGACATAGAAACTTCCTTGCAGATGATACTGAATGGGAGAGATGTCTAGAAGAAGCAGCACTATGTCAAATGTCAAGGCAGATGAGAGAACAGTTTTCATTCATTTGCATATTTTGTAATGTACCTGATGCATTATCTTTGTGGAACGAATTTAAATCAAATATGTGTGAAGACTTTAAGAAAAATTACAGTGAGTCCATTGCAGAATTAAAAGGATTAATGGAAATTCAACAGGTATTTCTTTGTCATGGATTAAGTTGTGCAACTTTTAATCTACCAGATACAGGAATTATAGAGGAAATAAACTATGAAGAGTAGGATTGTGATGTGGAAAAACAAAAAGTAGAAGAGAAAATAGCCACTTTAAATACATTGCAATTGGAAGAATTTAGCGCAATACAACAAGCACTAGATGATGAAATCCTCATGGAGCGTTATTTCTATCTAGATGGACCCAGTGGATCGGGAAAAACGTATCTATATAATTTATTGATGAGTTTAATTTGAGGTCGAGGTGAAATAGTAGTTCCCTTTGCAACAGCTAAAATAGCTGTCTTTTTGTTGGAAGGTTCTAGAACTGTTCATAGTGGATTTAAACTTCCAGTTCCCCTTTTGGAAACATTAGTCTCAGATATTAGAATGACATAATTTCCTGCAAAAAAACTAAAAAAAAGTAAATTAATTATAATTGATGAAGCAACAATAAAGTCTTGACATGCTCTCAAATGTATTGATCGGTTGTTACATGAAGTCATGGCTAATGATTTGCCTTTTGGGGTGAAGGTGTTGTTAGGTGGCAAGGCCTCCCTGCTCAAGAAAGCACATGTACAGGCCCATCTGAAGTTTGCCAATGAACATCTGAATGATTCAGAGGAAATCTGGGTAAAAGTGTTCTGGTTAGATGAGACCAAAATCAAGCTCAGAGGCATCAACTCAACTTGCCGTGTTTGGAGGAGGAGGAATGCTGCCTATAACCCCAGAACTTCATCCCCACAGTCACACCTGGAGGTGGAAATATTATGCTTTGGGGGTGTTTGTCTGCTATGGGGATAGGACAACTGCACCGCATCAAAGGGACGATGTACCCTCAAATCTTGGGTGAAAACCTCCTTCCCTCAGCCAGGGCATTGAAATTGGGTCCTGGATGGGTATCCCAGCATGACAATGACCCAAAACACACAGCCGAGGCAACAAAGGAGTGGCTCAAGAAGAAGCACATTAAGGACCTGGAGTGGCGTAGCCAGTCTCCAGACCTTAATCCCATAGAAAATCTGTGGAGTGAGCTGAGGGTTCGAGTTCCCAAAAATCAGCCTCAAAACCTTAATGACTTGGAGAGGATCTACAAAGAGGAGTGGGACAAAATCCCTCCTGAGATGTGTGCAAACCTGGTGCCCAACTACAAGAAACGACTGACCGCTGTGATTGCCATCAAAGGGTTTGCCACCAAGTACTAAGTCAAAGGGGTCAAATACTTATTTCCTTCATTGACCTGCAAATCAATTTATAACTTTTTTGACATGCGTTTTTCTTGTTTTTTTTTCATCGTTCTGTCTCTCACTGTTAAAATATACCTACCATTAAAATTATAGAATGATCATTTCTTTGTCAACAAACATATATTAAAGATTACCTTTATTTATAATGTAGAAAAAACATGATAGAATATAAATGTATTGCTAGAAAGAGAAGTTGCATCATAACAAAAATAGACTAAAAAAACATTGTTGGTGCATTTCTGCTTTTTGGAACAATTATTAGGATGTCACTGAATGCAACAGAATTTTGTGTTATTTTGCTTTTAAACAGTCACTGACATGTCTGTTAGATTTGACAAAAATCTATTTTTTGTGACATTTTAACAGATCACTGATTGTATGGGAACCTTAATATGAAAGCAAAGTTAAAAACGGAAAAATAAAATTTCTGATGACACAAGACGTTTAATCGTTACTTTTTAAGATGTTTATCTTTAAGATGTATATTTTTTTTATGTGTGCGGGTTGAACATTCATCTGTTAAGGAAATGCAAACTTATTTGTGTACTGCTTTCATGTAGCAGGTGAATAACCTGACAATTACTTAACAAATGTTACTCTTCAAAATTGCCACTATTTGGAGATGTTTGTAATATTTACTTGTATCCCAAATAAACACTTGCAACAAAAATTTTTAAAACTTTCTAAAATCTTGACAAAATGTAAAACATTAGCATATTAAAGGACATTTGAAAGTATTTTTTTCTTTCTTCCATCTATAGGAGGGTATTTGATAATGTACCACTGTGTTTTTTTCTTTCTTCAAATGAAGCTCTTAAAACAGAAAATAACTCTATAAAATGCTTAACTGATCCACGCGTGGATCAGCAACAGATTAGCATTCACAATGTCTTCTGCTTGCTGACAGTAAAAATATACAAATCATAAACTTTTATAGTAGTTCCACATACAGAAAACATTATGCTCCATCACACCTTCTTTTAGGCCAATAAAAGATTATTTATATTTGTAAGCCAATTAAAAGGCAAACACGTACAAGAGCATGCATCAAAAGCGTGCATGCTGTATGCTTACATTATTGTGCACCTTCATGCGCAGTAAACATCCTATCTCAGCCTTCAATTAGAGAACATTCTGTTTTGACTCCAGTTGTCTTCCAGAATTCAGGTGATTTAGGAAAATGCATATTTAACTGTTTCAGAGCTTACATCTAGCAATACAAAAAGTGCTACTAAGGTAATAACAAGGTATAACACGTATATATAAATGTATGCTTATACTTAGAGGGTATGGATATTTGTATTTTACCCCAACTCCCCACTGGGCCATATTCATTGCTCTAAATATATGCCTCCCCTGACAGATTGTTTTTTCTGCAGTGGAAGGGAATCCTGGGGGAGGGGCCACCAAACAATAGCTTTACCACTGGGGATGAACAATATGTTAACATGGTGAAGTCGATAAAATTATTGGACTTATTATTGCCTTGCTTGGGAGTTGTAGTATTTTTTTAAAGGGTTATGTACTTCTAAGAACAATTTCAACCACAGTAAAAATAACACTGGAACTAAATAAGAGTGACCTTTCATTTATAAAGCATTAAATCGAGCCTTTGCTCATTTGTGTCCTATTATTTTAATAGCACTCTCCATTACAATTTTTATAACAGCTGCAATGCAATGTAGTATAAGTTTCACTGCTTAAATGACCACTGTATGACATATTGTTTAAGGGCATACTGCTTACTGCAATTGATATCCCAAAGAATCAGAATTTATCATATTATTAAAAAAATCCTTAAACTTTCATTGTATTTCCTGTGACTCCATATGCAGCTCTGATCAAGCAATATATTCCTCCTTTGCTACCTAGACACTCTAGGATGATTCTATATAAATTAGGGTGTGCATGCTGTGCACAGAGCTGCTTCTGGACTCACTCACAGACCCACAATGTCTGTTCAAAATCTGTTTTAACACATTTTCAGTGAAAAAAAATGGTGTTTTAGAAGACAAGGCACCCCTAGGCACATACCTACTTTTTATACCTATATTTATTTTACTTATACGTTGAACATACATTGTCTAGCAAGTATTCTCTGTAGAGCATCACGAATGTATGCAGTGCTGGCAAGGCAAGTGTTTGCGATTAGAGCTGTTAAATGTTATAATTATATGTAATAATGGATATAAGATCATAAGTAGATTTTAAATTTATTGTGAACTTAATATATAAACTCAAGTATAAGCCGAGTTTTACAGCCCTTTTTTAATGCTAAAAAGGGCCCCCTCGGCTTATACTCGAGGCACTCTCCCCCCGTGTCTCTCTAACCCCCGTGTCTCTCTAACCCCCCCGTGTCTCTCTAACTCCCTGTGTCTCTCTACTCCCCTGTGTCTCTCTAACCCCCCCATGTCTCTTTCCCTCCCCCCTCCTCATCCTCAACCCACCCTCCTCATTCTAAACCCCCCATCCTCATTCTAAAACCCCCTCCTCGCTTTACCCCTCTAAATACCTCCCCCTCTCCCTTTCCCCTCACTTACCTCCATCTGCAGCTTCTCCTCCGGCCTCCGCTCCTTCCCGCGTCGGCATCTGGTATATGCTAATGATGTGGCCGGGTCAAGATGCAGGAAGGAGCATGGAGGCCGGAGGAGAAGCTGCAGATGGAGGTAAGTGAGGGGAAAGGGAGAGGGCGAGGTATTTAGAGGGGTAAAGTGAGGAGGGGGGTTTAGGATGGGGGGGGGTAAAGTGAGTAGCGGGTTTTAGGATGAAGATGAGGATGGCAAGGGGGGGGTTGGGATGAGGATGGGGGGTTTAGGATGGGGGTTGAGGATGAGTATGGGGGGGTTGAGGATGGGGTGGTTGAGGTTGAGGAGGGAGGTTGAGGAGGGGGTTTAGAATGAGGAGGGGGGATGAGGATGAGGAGGGAGGATGAGGGGGGAGGTTGAGGATGAGGAGGGAGGTTGAGGTTGAGGAGGGAGGTTGAGAAGGGGGTTGAGGATGAGGAGGGGGGTTGAGGAGGGGGTTTAGGATGGGGGGGTTGAGGATGAGGATGGGGGGTTGAGGATGGGGGGTTGAGGTTGAGGAGGGTGGTTGAGGATGAGGAGGGAGGGTGAGGGGGGAGGTTGAGGATGAGGAGTGGGTTGAGGAGGGGGTTTAGGATGGGGGTTGAGGATGAGGATGGGGGGTTGAGCATGGGGGGGTTGAGGTTGAGGAAGGAGGTTGAGGAGGGGGTTTAGAATGAGGAGGGGGTTCAGGATGAAGAGGGGGGTTGAGGAGGGAGGTTGAGGATGAGGAGGCGCGTTGAGGAGGGAGATTGAGAATGAGGATGGTGATAAGGGAGGGGGGAAGAGACACAAGGAAGGGAGAGGGGGAAGAGACACAGAGAAGAAAGAGGGGGGAAGAGACACAGGGAAGGGAGAGGGGTGAAGAGACACAGGGAGGGAGGGGGAGAAGAGACACAGGGGAGAGAAAGGGGGACACAAGAAAAGGGCACACAAGAGGGGGACACAGAGGGCACAAGAGGGACACAGGGGGCAGCACATTTCCCACCCTCGGCTTATACTTGAGTCACTCATTTTTGTCCCAGTATTTTGTGGTAAAATAGGTTCCTCGGCTTATACTCGTGACGGCTTATACGCGAGTATATACGGTAAGTTATTTATTGTTCTGTGTAACATCAGATAGAGTTTTGAAATCCATGAGTAAGTCACCTGATCAGATAGATTCGTATATAAAGCATCTGGCTACTGTCAAGCTTCTGCTCTTTTTTATTTTTATTTGTATTGAATTCACAATATAAAACAAACAAAGTATACTACCACTGGTTTGTATTTTAATTACTTTGTTTAAGGATCAGTGTATTCTAACTTATATAGGGGTATTGGTATTTATATAAAAACAAAATACACTTTAAAAAAATGTCAGCATTGATGGTGTCTATTGTTCATTGAACTTTGCTTACTTCCTATTCTGCACCATTTTTTAGTTGGACTGCCATGGAGAAAGATAAAAAACAAGGAGAATTCGAAACACTCTCCAATTGTGTAGCACCTGTGGGAAAAATATGTTTTTTTTCCTGGCCCACAATCTGGAACTCTAAAACTGTTTTTCTACTACGGTTTTATCCTTTATCAACTTCCTACATTTGCTATGAAGATTTTCATCTACAAAGTCAGCTATTTTTTAAAGATACGCGTCATCACAGTTACTGTGGCTAATTAGTTCTGTACCTGAATGCAGTTAATTATAAGCAACGCCATTTATCAATGTTTGGTGATGGGAAGAGCCATTAACAAAACTTTGCACTTAACTTGCTCCCTTGTTTTAGTATAATTATATTTCTTTGCAAAACTGGTGTGTGTATTATATATATTATCTACATTGTCTGTAATTCTGTTTATACATTTTTTTGCCCCCTATTGAACTTTTTCTTATTTCTTAAACTGAGTCAAATACCACAAGACTTAGATTGATAAAAATAAAGTATTAAAAAAAGGCCTAATTTTTAAAATTTGGCATAATTATGTGTTTTTGATAAATGATATTTTATAGTGTTATTTTAATTCCTTGTTAAATTCATAAATAGTTTAAACACCAAACATTTTTTCATTGCATTCATCTAACATATGTCTTGTTCATAAATAATGACTATTTTAGTTGTTTCATTAATAACTGTGTAATTTAATTTGTTAATTATTGCATAATTTGTTTGTAATTTTTTTATTTAGTGAATCTTAAAATAATATATTTAACACTTTGCTCAGGTGTCTTATTTGTAGAGAAATTGCTGTTGGCTAGTTAAGTCTTATCTGTACAGAAATTAGCCATTGGTGCCTTTCACTATCCTTTGCAGACCCTATTAAATAGCAATGAACGTTGTAGAGAGAAATAAATGAGTAAGAAAGACAATATCTCTCTTAGATTGTTAGAAAGCAGACGTCTACTTGAGTAACATTTTCTGGGATGAGAGTAAGATGAAAAAAGACTAAGTAAAACCACCCTGAGATTTTTCCACAAAATAGGACAAATCACAAGCTTGTCAACTGATTAATGAGCTACGAACAGTAACTTTTGGTAAGCTCTGACTTCATTTTGACGTATTTACACTGAAAAAAGAAGTGGTCATTGTTATACAACCACAAGAAAAAAACCCCAAAGAAACTGACCTTTTGTTAGCAACTAATGACTGTGATTCACAACTCAAACTGAAATAAATATTTATGCTTATGATTTGCTCTGGTCTAAAAAATAAGATAAAATACTACTTCAATGTAACTTACTTGATGAAACTAAAACAATGTAGTTTTTGAGTGAATGGTATTTATTCAAAATTAGAATAAAGACACAACCATTTTTTTCCATTAAATGCTGCTCCAAAAATGTGAAGGTTGTGTATGTTCAAACTAATAATCAATTAACCAGATTCATTTATAGGCAGGGCATTGAATTAGTTGTTGAATACAAATGCTCACGTTTCTATATCTACTTTTCTTTAAGCATCCTCCTAACATTTTTCCCGAATCACTGCTATAGTGAACTGGTGAAATTATTGCAAGATTTTGCCATCTTTTTACAGTTTTCTCTTCCTGGAAGAGTTGAGGCATGGGAAAAGTTCTTAGGATTAAGTTAAATGGGCACGGAGAGTTTCTGGATTTTACCAAGTATATAATATACCTATGTATCTATTTACTTTTATGTTACTTGTATGCTTATAAGCTCTATCTTTTTTCTCACAGTCAGCTTTTATTGGGATATGACAACAGATAAAGCAAAATACATACATTGAAAGTAAACAGCCATTCAGTTACTGTGCATGATCATTTTTCTGCGATATTGTAACTTACAGTATAATATGACATATGTTATTTATAGTATTTATATAATAATGTAATAAATTACTATAAAAAAATATCAAAGAAATTGTAACTGCATGGATATGTTCTCGCAGCTCATGAAGACAAAGTACTGCTGTACTGGCTATGTGATGCCTCAAAATACTGATGGGTCTATAAGCAATTCTTAATAAAAATACAAGTAAATTACACTTTTATCCATTCATCCCTCAACCGTCTTACAGCCTCATCAAATTCCAGCCTCGTGAGTCCAACGTGTAGCACGTGCTTACAATTTGGCCATTTTACATTGCTATTAAATTAGAATAAGCTGCGAGCTACGAGCGAGAGGCGCTATTTCATAAACCAGTTCTCGGCTATTGGAGTTGAGTACTCAAACGCAAACAATTCAGCAATCACGTAGTAGTAGATGGAGCCAATGGAAAAAGAGATTGTTAGCGTTACGTCACTGAAAAAGAGGAGGGTAGATTTCGAAGTCCTACGTGCTCCAATTCCAGTTTACGATTGGATCCACATTCCAGATTACTAAAGCCGTAAATATGATATTCTATTATATGCAAGTTACAGTATATGTCTTAACACATTGATTGCAGGGATCCATACAACACAAAATATAAACATGAAATAAAGTATTTTTGGGGGCCGATTTGTGAGCTTGAGAATTTAATTCTAAAACCTAACATCACTTTCACTTATAATAATTGTACAGTAGAGTGATTTTATTTGCATTACAAGTGATATGTATTGGACTGTACCCCCCTTGCGGGTGCTCTTGAGCACACGTTAGCCTTTGGGCTCCATTTGCGTGTTACGTGCTTGCTCGCGATTGACCACATTGCAATTTAATAGCTGAATTAAGCAAGTAGCGGTTACGGTCATGACAGATTAAAGGATTTACGTGTGTGAATGTTCAATGTTGCTCAGCATGTAGCCTATCCGCTGTGAGCAACGTTACAGGGCTAATTTAATTTGTAAATTTGGAGCAAAGAGCTACGTTTTAAATTGTAGGCCAAATTTAATGAGGCTGTAGGATACCAGTGCTGAAGACTTTATTCCTAATGCCTTGAATCAACCCACAATTTTCACCCTAAGAAAGCTTGTGTCTGTACAATGGTAACAAGACAGTGAGAACTGCCAGTAATTTCAGCCGGATTAAATGGAAATTCACTAGTTCACAGTAGCACTCCCGCCCCTCAGGAAGTAGCTGGCAGCAGCAGGAAACACACAACATGAATGAACATGCACAAAGAAACTACACAAAGCAAATGCTCTGTTTAGTTTTTTTATTTCCAGTAACATTTTGTCCATGTTTAGTTAAACAAAATACAATAGAGAAAAAGTGACCACAGCGGTCCTCTAAGAATGGTTGACTGGAGTTTACCTATAGAAGTTCAAATAAATGTGTACAAAATGTAAGCACTTGCCTTTTATTGCCACAAAAGCCCTATATTTTAATGGTGTGATATGCTGAAGAACACAGCAAAATTAATGTAACAGACATTCTTAGAACTGCAGCTGTAGCTGAATTAACTCTAGACCTTTTGATCCAATCAGATATACCATACCAGTGACAAATAGACCACAATTTTGTTGCTAATCATTGATACCGTTCTCCTCAAACATGGAACAGTATATGCCAAACATGGCAAGATCCGTAATGTTTACATATATAGTTAATCTTGGCTAGATTAACTAAATTCTGAAATACATTTAAATTAGATATAACTTTCCCTTTAAAACAACTCATTTGCATGTTCTGTCTGTATTGTTTTTTTTTTTTTCTTAGAAATCTGTTTTTCTATCTAGCAATTTAGTAATATGTCCTTTGTGATATGAAACTAGCAGTGATTCTTGACCTATCTGGCACAGCTCATGATTACATGTGTCATAAGAAATTAAGACTGGCATGATGAGAACATGTTAATCTGTGAAGAAAAATTACTGAGATTTAATGCTCAATGTACTTGGAAAGTCACTTACTGCAGACATAAGTTAAGATTTTGTCAGAGCTCTAGTATTAATACATTTCTTGAAGCTCCATTCTATTCCCTTATATCCATATTACACCATGTTTAAGAGTGAAGTCAATCTAATTAACTATTCTATGCATCCATCATGGAAACATTGCCAGAGAACTAATAATGACAGCAGTAAGACAAAGCTGCAAATAACAGCAAAGGTTTCCATTGATTTTTGAACTGACAAAATATTACGAGTTATTCCATTTGGCTTTTCCCACAAAACCCTATTCTAATCAGACTTTACGGATCACTTGCAAAATAGTGCAGACCCGTAACATCAAATATCTGAAGAAAATATTACGGGTGCCAAACCATTGCTGAGTGCCAGAGCAGCAGTTAAAGAGACAGTACAGCACCAACATTTTTTTATAATTTGATGCTTAACATTCAAATATATGCATAAGTGGAATTAAAACATATATTTTTATTATTATTATGTCCATATCATTATATAACATCCAGGGTAACACAAAAACCAGTACTCGAAGGGTTAATATATATCAAAAACACGTGGACTAGGAACATGTGCTCTAATGCATTGTCTAAATATATATATCTATATACATGATTCTAATATATTTTATTTAGATAAATAATAAAAAATACACACACACACAGTAATATTACGAGTGAACAGGTACACTGAAATCTCTTCCGGATAAGATCTTATTTACGATCTTATTTACGATCTTAAGACCTTATTCAAATGCTTTGAATCGATGAGTAAGCAAGGAAAAAAGATCCTGCAGCCAATTTTACATTAAAAAAGCAAATTACACTTCTGGGATAGAAATGGACTCTAGGATTGCAAATCAGACTGGCAAACTGATTCTGAGAGCTTGAGAACACCATATTTGGCAGGTGTAATTTAGTAACTGCTGTCAGCTATTTCTCTTTATTAGAACATTTTTGTAACAAACTGTCCCTCCCTCTCTTGTTTGCTTGCTTTTGTGGTTTTAAGGAAATGATCATTTCTATCTTGCAACTTATTAGTATTTTCTTTGTGATGTGAAGCATCAGATAAACATGTGACTTTTAAACAGTCTGTCACAACCAATAATTGAATGTGCAGTAGAAAATTAGGAATGGGGTAATAAGCAAAAAGAGTCTGTAACTGGAGAGGATCAGTGAGTGAGGTTCAGAATTTATCCTTATACTTAGAAACAAGGGTAATAGAGTAAATGCTTTTTTAATTACTTCAGTTTTTTCATTTAGTTTAAGGCATGACAGAAAAGAGCGAATGAGTTTGACAATTCTGTTATTAAGACATGCACAAAGCTGCCATGATGACTTTTCCTGGTAAATTTTACCATCTTTCTATTTTGTTCTGAAATTGTAACATATGTGAATGCATTTAATGTTTGTTATGTTTTCCTTTTTATTTTACTAAATATCCTATTTTCTTTACTGAATATTATATGTTGTTCATTCATATATATTTATATATTCAAATATAAACATTGCTTTCTCCAAGTCTACTAATACCTTGTATTCTATTTTGATGGGAATAGTGAATATAATAAAGCAATGAAGTGTCGTCATTTTAATGTTTCTATTCTCCCCAGCAAGTCATATGACTCCTCCTTCAGTTACTTATTAATGTTTTAATAAGATCATGAGAATCCACACATTGGAAGAATATATTAACAAATTTTCTCACCTGAGATGAGGTGAGAAGGGCTGCGGTCTCAGTTTTTACCAATAGGTGTTTAGTAAATTCCCCCTGTAAAACTGAACATGGGAGGAATTAATTAAGCATCTCAAGTGTATCTCATAATATCTCCTGATTTAGGGCCCCATTCGATTGTCCAAATTGCACTTACATGAGCCCTAATGGAGCCCATAAATGTTACTGATATTTAACTGGCTACTTTTAGCTACTTGCATTCTATTGCGAGTTACTGGCTCAAAAGCACTGCA